>VUQR01012297.1:0-16517 GCA_015108515.1 Hemichromis elongatus
AATCTGAAATATATAGAAACTCTAATGTTTATCAGTACATTGCAGAAAATAATGAACTTTATCCCAATATGCTAATTTTTTGAGAAGGACCTGTATAGATATATATATATATTGGAACCCAATGAGAATCCATAAGGAATTGAATTGATAAGTGATATTGATAATGGAATTGGAAACCCTATTTTCTTATCAATTCCCATCCCTAATTCTGTGCTTAACCACATGAGCTCTTGGTTAATTAAAAAACCTGATTCATTTAAAAATGTACTTAACTACAGAGCCTCGCAGCCAAAACTGTCATTATACTACTAGTATAATAATACCAATAGTGTCCCTGCTGTTAGCTACATCCCTCAGATTATCTGCCACGTCTGTCACATAATCCCCTCGATGACTCTGTGTTACATAATCCTTGTGGTTTGTCTGTGTTTACATTCAGGCACTTAACTTTTACTGAGTCTCTATGTCCTATTAATGCTGCTCTTATGGAGGTAATGAGAGCTCAACAGCTGTAGCAGTGGGCTGGTGTTATCATGACACAGTCCAGGACAGCACTCAGACTTCCCACATGTCTTTCTAAAGAAAGAAAAAAGTCGTTTTTAGAGTTCTTAAGAAAATGAAAACTTCTCTCTTTTACTTCATCCTAAGACTGAATACTTTTTTGTTTATATCTGTGCTTTCCATATTTGTGTAGACAGAAACAAAATGGAAAATTTGTGCTTGTATTCACAAATACAAACAATCAATTTTGGAGTATTTCACAAACTTCATGAACACGTTTCTGCTAATTGCAGCTCAGAACCAGGAGAGCAGCCTCCACAGAGGCACAGCACTTGATTATTGATCTGTTTGGGTCAACTTTATCCATCAACAGACCAGTGCAAACTGTAGGTGGTCCACTATTATCTGTAGTACCTCGGAGTGTTTCACTGAAGTGGTTAGTCATGTACGCTTTACACAAGAGATGACATCACCTACTACATCTGCCAGCATACAGAAAGTTACCCAGAAAAAAACAGCCTATGTATAACATCTGCTGGCTTCTCACCCAGTGCCAGAGCCCAGCCTGCACTTATCAATTCCCACTGTCCCTGCAGAGATGTTATGCTGCACTGTAAACATCCTTTTGTACTCACAGGATGTTTGGCGCCCTGCACACCAAGTTCCATCAAGTTTCGCTCAGTGGCATTCGGAGATCCCTTGGTTGGTAAAGGCCAGTAATTGCATGGATATGGAGTTAAATGGAGCAGGAAACGGGTATTGGGAGCCGATTAAACCTCTGCTTGCAGGCGATGCCGCCAAGACTTATTTCTGTTCTGTCTACGTCAAATTTGTTTAATAAAGACACAATTGTGAAGCAAGTCTTCTTCAAACAATATTTGCAATATGAACTGACCAGATTTTCAACAACAGTAACTGAACCAGAGAAAACAATCATCCATCACAAAAATATTGTGCAAAATGATCAGTTTTACTCTCGGCTCAAAGATAAGCAAAGGAGTGCAAAAGATAAAAGATAAATGAGAGTAATGATGCTGTGCTGTTACACTGCAATGTTTGCAAAACACTGGTTTCGGCCCTTTGAGAGCTACGCAAAAATCTGGTCACTGGGGCATAGTGGTCTCGACTGTCCTACCCTTGCTCTGTAAACAAGAGATGAGACAAGATAAGCAGCTGCAACTAATTTCATATCAGTCTTTGTCATCGTTTACCATTTCAGTACACACAGAGTCAGGGAAGATTTGGCGTGCAGACTCATGTTTAAAGCATAGATTAATATGAAAAAGCATACAGTATAAAGAGGTATTATTTAAAAAAAAAAAAGAAAGCTTTGTTTGGCCTGTACCAAAAGACATCCTAATTAAGCAAAAGATTTCTAAAGAATCAGGTTAAAATAAATTAGGACAAAGAAGCATAACCTGCTCCCACTAAGGCCACACGACGCTGTCAAATTTATATTGTTCTGTTTGAAACTGACACACATTTCTGACAGCCATACTGATTCTTTATGTTCAAAATGATTAAGAGAAATAATGTGAACTATCATCTGGGTCAATCCAGTATCGATAGCCTATAAAAACACATTGCTAGATGTAGGACTAGATCATCCGGTGGAGGTAAACTGTCCAGTAGATGATGTCTGCCTGAGGGGCGTGATGCTTGGGTGATGAAGGGGACTTTTAGTGCATCCTCAAGCCTGACCACCAATCTTTAAAATATGGATCTAAAGTGTATATAAATGGCGCAGTGAACTGAAAAGAAACATTTCCTAAAATATATACAATCCATAAAATGGATAAAAATGTGCCTATATACAGACTACGTGCTCCAGATGTCATATCTCAGTACAATGTGTGTTTTTTTTAGCTGTTAGAGTTGAAATTAAAGTACATTGCTTTTGTTTAAAAGGAGCCTCTTTTTATGATCTGAAAACATGTTGTAGCAAGTACAGAAATAAAAATGATTCTTTTAGTGAGAGCAATCCACTCTCGCTCTAGACACTCATTACCATAGTGTGTATTGCAGCAGCACATGTCCTTGGTCCGTGCCTTCATAAGCTAGCGTACACGTTTGTAGAGAAAATGAGTAGTTCAAGTGCAATACATCATTCCAAATGAACAACTAGCATACAATTACATATAATAAGAATTACTCACTATGACTGACAATTCATTTTATTATGTTTGTGGTTGCAAAGTGTACACAATGTCCATTTCCAAAACAGATTACTTAAACAGAGCCGTTCTGACGAGGAAGACTCAATGTGTTCAAGGACTAATGGAAGGGTTCCTACCTGCTTGTGTAAATACTTGTGCTATTGTGAGCTTCACACACATGGAGAGATGCCAAACTGCCTTTGTTACAAAAACAATTAATGACAATAAAGATCTATTCTTTTCTATTCTATTCATTTCACACCATGTTTTTGCATTATTGCAGACTGATAATTATTTTAGAGGACACAGAAGGGTCTGTTGAAGAGGAAATTTAAAGGGAACAAAAATCTGCTTGCCTGTAAATAATGCTGACCACGCATATATGGGAAACAAGAGTGACAAACCCCCCAAAAAAACACGAGGATGTGAGACCACGGTTCCTCTGAGCGCTTCCCCTCTGATCAACAGGCCAAATTTAGCTGTTGGATGTTTTCCACAGGATCAGCTGTACGTGTAGCTTTTATCCATGTGAGTGAACATGCCTGAATAAGAGTTTAACCTCACAGCAACTGATCTTACCAAGCCTGGGACATGAGAGCAGACTTCCCAGTTGCCGGGGGCATCACCAGATGTCTGGAAAAACAACAGCAATCCCACACTAATGTGAAAGAGGAGTCCTCTTTGTTGCATGAAAAGACCGCTGCAAATCTCCTTCCACCCACCCCGACTAAAGCAATGCAACATTCTTTGCATTAACAGGGCAGGAGGGAGGCTGTGTTCTTGTGGTTTTGAAATAGACAGCAACTCAGATACCAAAACATTCATGTCATTTCATTCACACCCTCACAAGCATGCCAGTGTCCTTAAGGCAAGCACGTGGATCTATTTATGATGGAGGTGCTGAAAAGAGTGGATTCTAATACTCATCTCCACAACTAAGAAAGGAGAAGCTCATGGTGGGAAATACTGCTGGACGATGCCAGATGTTATACTGCAAGTCAGGGAAGTGTGAAGACTCTGGGCTTGCATAGGGCTAAGCACACGCAGCTAAACATCTGGAGGAATTATGACTATCCAAGGACTGGAAGTATGTGACCTTCTGTTATACCACTATCACTTTGGGGGGGATTGTGGCATTGTTATGCTTTTGACAGCAACAGCTGAGCCAGGAAATGTAGGGAAGCGTGTACGGGAATGTCATACGGCAAATGGTCCAAGGGGGGGATTAAACCGCTGACTTGCTCAGTGCATCTGGGCACACGTGTTGGGCATCCCAACTATCTTGTTATTGCCACATATGGATACACTCAGTACTTCTGCAGTTTTGCAGAGTGATCTAGCATCAGGCTAGAGGTTCAAGGAAGGAAGTTCAGAGGATTACAGGATTTTTCAGTCAGACTTGGATATGTGCAGTTTTTCAGTGCGTGCGTCTACATTTGGATGTTGGAGTTAAGTATTGTTTTGTGTTGGTGTTTCTTTGTGTATTAGGGGAAGCGAAACAAGTTGAAAATACGTTGCTGGCATGTGACATAACCTTTCGCGGTGATGATAAAGTAATGTTAATAATCACATAAAGGATACACAGAGCACACGCACGTCACAAAAATGCACTTTAGGCCTAAATGAAAAGAAAAGTAAAAGGTTACGTGTGACATTTTTTGTTCTAAGTGTCAAGTATGTGTTGGCTTTAAAAGAGGCCTGCCAGCAGAGTTTTGAGGCATAGTCCTAATTATGCCAAGTATTCAGTGCCTTTGTACAGCAGCTGAGCTTTTCCCCCTTGTTCCTACCCCATAATCAGCTCCTGTCACTCCAAATTATATTGTTGTAACCACTGGAATAAACTATCAAACCGTATAAAAGACTTTAAAAAAACTACTTACACTGAACCATTGGCACATAAGCAGCAGTTTACTGACGTCATTGGCTCACTCATAAAATTAACACTTCAAACACAGGTGAAGGTTTTCTGAAAATTGATTCATTGTATTTTCAAACCTTTTAAATCACAAAGTGGCTTAAAGACTGCGAGGAAGCAGAGGGGTTCAGTTCAGCTCAATTCACAACAGCTGCCACCTCAAGTACATTTTGTCATCAGTCACAGAACTACAATATCACACCAAAGCATTCAAGAACCAGGTTAACGTCGCAGTACACCACTGTGACCCCTGTGTGAGAGCCCTCGGGTGCTGCCTGGGTTTAATCGCTGACTGGCTACACCTGATGAGGCGTGGCGCTATGGAGGGCTGAGGCTTTATGCTGCCCGGGGTGTAAGCGTTTTAGCCGAGCCATTTGAAACAAAAAGAAACGTTTCTTCTTCATATCAGTCTCCACATTATTTTGTGGGTTTTGAGCCGGGACGTAACTGTTAACTAAAACATTTAGACAGCACAGCAATCCTCTGCAATACTTTCACACAGTAGCCTTTTGAACTGCACTGTACTACTACTACTACTACTACTACTACTTCCTAGAACCATTAATTGTTTTTGTGTGATATGAACAACATAAAATAATAGATTTTTTTTTCCAGAGATGAAAAAAAAACCATGATCTTTAGAGTTACGCTCTAGGGAAAAAACTACGGATAGGTGATGAAAAAAAAGAAGTGACCTTCTTGCTCTGGAGGACCTTTTGCTGGTGTGGTTTGGGTCTGCTTGTCCTTTTAAGGTGAGCGTCACTGCAAATCATCTTTAGATGACGTGAGTGGTCTCATTGACGATGACATTTCCCCCTCATCCGTAGTAATAATACATCAAATGAATAAATCTGTTTCTGAAACAATCATGTCCCATCACTTCAACACAGTTCCAGAGACCCAAAGACTCAAATCCAAGGAGTACTCAAGCTATTCTTTATTTGCTCAAATAGCAGAACCTTTTAGCCATGTTACATCATAGCGGTTTTAACCTGTCCCCTGTCTTCACTAAGCTAATCTAACCATCTACATATTTTTCATATGGCTGTACTGGTCCTTCGAATCCAGTTCTGCCGACAAAAACAATCACATTTCATTCCAAAACTCTGAGATTTCAAACACGATGCAGCACACCAGCAGGCAAGCATCGAATTGCTGAAGAGATAAAACTGGATTTTACTCAGGATGTGAAAGTGAATTTGTTTCATTAGCGTGTCCTCATTAATCTCGACAACACCAAAAAATAACAAACACCAAGGCTGTCTTCAGTTACCTTTGCATACTAAAGGTCTTAGCATAGGAAAGGGATCCTGTTCCAGAGGCCGGTGATCTGCGCAAAGGAAAAAATAGTACAAATACCTAGATAAAAATACTCTGGATAAAAATAAACCCGGCTCCTTCTTGCACTGCATTAGTATAGCTGCTCTTGCGGTGGCGATGTAAATGTTTTCAAGTAGCTATACGACCACATGGATAACCTTCTGAGCATGCCCGGTGTGTAACCTGGTGCGTACAGTACAGGCTGGTGGGAATGTGTGATTAATCTTTCCACTGCACAGAACTACATTTTTACAGGTCACTTGACTTTCTTTTTAAAGTGCTTTAAATGCACTGACAGCTTGACAGATTTATACAATAGCTTAAGCTTCCACAGCAGAATTGTTCCCCCCTATCTGGGTGACATTTCTGCATCCTAACAAGCTGCTGCTTTTTACCAAATTTATTTCCATGACTGTGTGTTGTGGGGATTCTTGGTCATTAAATTGGCAGCCAGCGGGGGATTTTCAAGCCAAACACTGCCTTTAGGCTTTAAATCAGCGTTTACACGTTCTCCCAGTTTTTAGGACGGATAAACGGTTCTTCATTTTTGTGGATTTTATCAATGCAGCCGCCACTCAATTATTGGCTGTTTTTCTTCATGCTGTTGAAATATTATAAACTCGGAAAAATGTCCTTTGGGATCTCACTCCAAGCGAGTCAAGCACCATTCTTTTATCCCCCGTGCATTGGATTTCATTGCATACAACCAACCATTTCCAGAGCTTCATCACACTCCCATTCTCCTTTAAGAAAATGAATTCCAGAGGTAGCACATAAAACACACACAGAGACTGGATGCAGAAAAGCAGTAAGGTTGTTCTGTGATGCATTATTTAATCTCTGGCTGAAAACCTCTTTTAGCATTTAACAACAGTTAACAGTGAGCGCAGGCTGCTCAGGGACCTGTATGAGTGGTTCCCTGCGGATAGTGCCACGACAAAAATAACACCGGAGCGCAAAATTAACAGCCCAAAGGAAGCCAAGGAATATCCTCTGTACGCTTGCTGTGGGCCCTAGACTTGACCTCTGAAAGTGCTATTCACGTCACTACTAAGCGGTTCAAGTTTCTCTGTGTGCCTTGGGTTTGTGTAACAAAAACATTTTAACAGCTTAGCCGACACATGAGAGCTTCAATAAACATATAAACATACTTGTTTTTTTGAGAATATCTGAATCTGTTGAAAGTAACCTCTAATGCTCATTTACAGTCAGTCTCACATGACATCCTCCCTTACTGCTGTCATAAATAGTGCAAAGTTAATTTCAATTAAAAAAAAACAACAATTATTTTATTAGTAAAAAAGCTTTTACCTGTAAAAAGATTGTTACTCAGAAAAAATAAGACAAAATATCCAAAACATCCAAAACACAGACAATGGAAAAAGTAAAAGAATCATTGTATGCTACAAGAGGTTGGAGGCAGACAGTGTTTGTTTGGTCAGGCTGAGGAGTAACTAGCATGCAGACCTCCCCAGCAGATGTCTGCTTAGTCACTAGAGAGGTCAGCAAGATAAGGATCCAGAACAAGACAAGATCCTGTCTGTAAGCCAGACATTAAGGCAGCTTTAGCAGGAAATCTAGTGCATTATACGGCCTGTGGCTCTGTCTGGCTTCAACGCTACACCAAGCATCAGCCTCATGCATGTCTGATGGTTACATGGATACTGTGTCACTAGTAGTATTGGGTGTAACTTTTTACAGAGTGAAATGTTAGAGCACTCAGATTACCTTTTTGTTCTAATGTTAATGACAACAAAGAAACCTCAGACACATTTGCAATATTTGGGGCAGTGTCCAGTTTTATGGTTGTCAGCGCACATGCTAAGGTCAGCTCAAGAGAGTAGCAAGAAGTAATATTTGCATTTTAGCTGCTAAGAGGCTCTACAATACATGTTGAATCCCAGCTCCATAACAAGGTGGAGAATCATGTCGGTACTACACCTCCAAATCTAGCTTTGAGCTTGGCTAGTCAGTATCTTTAGATCAGGAGTGCCCGATCCCAGTCCTCGAGAGCTACCGTCCTGCAGCTTTTAGATGCATTCTTGTTCCGACACACCTGGATCAAATGAATGGCTTGTTATCAGGCCTTTGCCAAACTTGAAGTTTGGCAGTTTGCTGAAGAGGTAATCAAACCATTTGATTCAGCTGTGTTGGAGCAGGGATACATCTAAAAGCGGCAGGACGGTAGCTCTCGAGGACTGGGATTGAGCACCCCTGCTTTGGACCATAGGTTGCAAAAGTCTTGAGCCAGCCATCATTTCTGTTTGTAGGTGTAGTTATTTACTTAAAAAATATGAGGTAAAAAACGAGTTTGTACAATTCTAACCAGCTTGAAAGTCAGTATTTAACATGCCACCTTATGAATCATCTTTGGTATTTTTTTATTGATATTTCTTCAAGTAGTTTTCAGGAATCGTTGGCTGCCTTTCATTCTATTCTCCATCAGGGTGATGCCACACGGTTTTGGTAATGTTGAGGTCACTTTCCTTAAATTGCTTAAAGACAAAATGCATACAATACCGAGGTAGGTGCCTTTTTTTTTGCCTAAACAATTCATGGGTCAAAGTTAAGGTTGTTAGAAGATAAAAATCCCTTTAAAAGTAATCAGATACAAGGACGAGACTGGAAATGAAAAAGCAGCCTGTGTCCATGAAAACTTCAGAAAGGCCAGAGAACCACTGCTCCAGATCACTTTAAAAAAAAAACAAAAAGAAAAACAAGAGTCTGACTCTTTGGAAACAAAATATTTTCAAAAAAGAGAGATGGCTCAAGACTTTTGCACAACATTGTATTACAGATCATTTTAATATCCATAATCTTGTAATGTAATAAATTACTTTTAAATGAATATTACCCAATAGTGGCTTCCAGTCATCCCTGCTGCTAAATTTCCCTAGTGGCCACTCATGGTATTGCAATCCACAAATAATCCCTTACAGCAAACAGAGCTTTTTCCCAGTGGCTTGTTTATAGTTCCCCATATGTTTAACCAAAGCAACATTGTGATAATGACCATTACAAAGACTACAGACAATAACACATTGTGTTTTTCAATGGGGAAACAAGCAATTTGAGACTTTTATTAACCTTGAAAACCAATTAACTACAATAATATGGAGAGATTTTTGGCACAGCTTACAGCAGCCTGGGCTTGACAGTAATAATAGTCGTATTTTCACGCTAGAGTAAGTTAGCTAATTGGAAATCCAACAGAAATGGCTGCTGCAGACATTTGCTCAGAGCTGCAGAAAGCACAGGGTGGAAGAGGAATGTGAAGCAGTGTAAAGTGGTTGGAAACAAGCTCTCTCAAACAAGAAATCTTTGCACTTAATGTAACAGATTATTTATTAATGATCTTCCCAAAAATTTATTATGAGTTTATAAGGGTAGAAAAAAATCGCTCTATACTCATCTGCTAGTACTCCAGGTTCACCTTTGGAAGACAAACATGCAGCTCTTCCCAGGGACAATTTCCTCTATTGTGTATGCCAGAAGCCCACTCCCACACAGTAAATCAAGAAGCTTGTATCACTCGTAGTTTGTTTAGCTCACACAAACATTGAAGACCCTTAGAAACCGCACAACCTTTTCCTTCTATCCTTCGTAAAGCCCAGCAGTTCAAAGTGCCAATCACTACACAACAACAAAGCCACCCTGAAGCTGTGACGCGTCCCATCAGGCACCTCAATTTAACCTGGAGATGAGAAATACATTTACCCTTCATAATGTATGAGCGGAAAAATTACCTCAAAAGGTTTCATATCCCTGAAACTGAATCCAGAACCTGAGGGGAGCGCTGCGTATGTACATCACTGTGCTTTTGTGTAATACGATAGCTTCGGTCTTGGGTGAGCAGGAGAGAAAATATATAATATATAAAAGAGGTGGTGACTCGGTTTGAAACATGATAGGGATTCAATTTGAATAGACAGTGAAAGGTGCTGCAAGACATGGTCGTGGAGGTTTTTATAAAAATCTGAGAGGTCTGCAGTGTGCCCAACAGAACGAGGAAGATAAGAGAGGAATCGATCAGGAGCGGGCTGCAGGAGCCCACTGTGTCCTGGTGATTTATGAGGGGTGACGTTTTACGGGAATCATCGTTGCGCTTGTGACTGTGAATCGGATGGCCTTTGCACTCACCGGAGAAGGTCGCCTGGTGTTTACAGGATTAATTTCCTCACAAAAAGCTCCAATTTCAACACACATATAATCACTGCAAAAAGGCCACATGAGAGCTTCTTCTAAGGCCTGAAGAAATCTCTTTTTCACGGTTCTCCGTATGAATCGGCTACACTGCGAATGAGCTGCCACTGGCACAGCTTTCTAAATGCCATGGCTGCAGGAGAAGCTCTGCTATATCATGAAGATTGCAAAGGTTTGGAGAGCTTTGCTGCCAATAAAGATCTTTGTCTCACCCACATTTAATAGTTGCTTTCTAGAAGTGGGCAGTAAACACTCAGCATGGGTTAAATGTGATGAGCTGCAAGACACTCCCATTGCACAATCAGCTCATGAATTTGGTGTAGGCCCGAGCCGCTGGAAGATGTCAGAGCAAAATGGCCTCAAAGACTCATCAGACAGCCCTGCCAACTGGCAGCTTCGACACGTTCGCTGTCCAAAGTGTCTTGACGGCCGACATGCATGGACAGGAAAGCAGATCCACTGTTTTGCTAGGCTTACTTTCTGGCATTTCTCAACGTTATTTCACCTTTCCTGTGATTACGAATAATCATGTGCATATATTGTAAAACTTGACCATTTAAAATGTAACTAGGTGCGACATTCAGGGTGGAGCACTGGAGTTATGGGCGGTTTTTGTTTTTAAGGTGTGAGCAACAATTCTGAACATCTGTGACATCATCACAAGGACAGCGAAGCAGAAAATAACTAGTGCTGCTGTATTTCTGCTAAATATTTCTCTGGTTTTTCTTGAAAACTGTTAAATAATGTTACCTCTTCGAGCTAGTATTTTAATACACTTTAGTTGACGTGATTTCTGACATGCAACTAGTAAAAGAGACTCCTTCAAAGTAAAAGCCCTGAAAAAAAAAGGCGCTTTTTGCTGGATTTGTACGAAATAATCCAAAGTTAAAGCATTTTTTGTTCATTTTTAATTTAGAAATGACTGTTTCTGTTGTGTGTTAGCCCTTTTATGAAATATTAATCATTGCTCATCTTGAAATGAGATCTAAGGATGTGTTTATTCCTTAAAAAAAATGAAGAAGAAGAAGTTAACTTTGGTACAAACGTGTTTTGAAATGATTTTTTCTGCATCTTAAAGTTATCATATTTTAGATCATATGAAGTGACCAAAGAAACTATTTAATTAATATTTATCTGAATGCTTTTAGTTTTCCAAACTTCCCATTTCATTGATTGGGGAGATTTTAAATACTTGGAAATGCAAGTTTAAAAGCAAAGCAGCAAATAAACTCCGCACATAAAATCTTTTGGCTTAACTTTTTGAATGAATTCAACTGCTGTTATTTCCCAATCACCATAACAAAAGTGCTACATTAGGCTAAACAATATTTAATAAACACAAGAAGTCCTCTGGGAATACTCCACCTCGACATTGCAAAACCCACAGAGTTCAAACATATCCAGAAACTCTGCTGTGAAAAACCCAATCAGCTTCAGATTGGGAGTTACCTCTGCTCCGTCACCTCCCTTGCAATAACTCCAGTGCATCTTTCCTCAGCAAAATATAGTCCGCCGATTGTGGCCATCGTCATCACATCCTCCTCCTACACACCACCATCATCACCACCATCATTCATCATCATCATCACCATCATCATCATCCCTTTCACTGTCCATCCCACAAACTTCCAACATGTCCAATTCTGCCCCTTATGTAACCATGCAGATGATTTAGCAACCAGTGGCCATCGCTTACATCAAAGCCTCGGTGCTGAATGGACCAAGTCCGTTTAATTAATGTAAAAAAAAATAAAAACAAAAAACCCCGCCTGACTGCGTCTTATCCCTTCCTATAATGTATCAGTTATTAGTAGGTGTATAGATTAGATGTCAAATCTAAATCGGCCATGCATGCATCTTAAAATGTAACCTCTGAATTCATTTACCAACAGTGTTTTCATTTCTGTGCGTGTGAAAAGATCCTAAAATCACCTGAAAACGGGACAGCGGAGAGCGCGAATGTCTCATTAGACGGAACTCATACATAAATGTGCTAATCACGCACGACGCGCTTTGGTGGTCTAACGGTGTCCAAAGCGCACAAACAAAGCCGTTTCTTTATTTTCTTCCTTCACCTCGACATTTCTCACATTCAGCTCCTGACAGAGGGACAATGCGGCTCAAACGGATGCTCATCGTTCAGAGTGGACTCAGCCATTCTATAAGTGCATGTTCCCGGGCTCCCTCCGTGCACATACAGCTGAAATACCCTGGGTAAACTAACCGAATGCCCTGTCACCTCTGCGTTAATTGCATTCGACGTGACTGCGGCTCAAATTGCCTACAAAAACATGGAAGAGACACAGCGCGTAGACCGCAATTCACACTCCACTGTAGCGTGTCCTACCACAGAGTAAAATCCAACCGGAGCGCAGGGGCAGGAACCGGAATAAACTCTCAAAGCAGTCCCCCAAAGCGTCTTCTCCTCCTCGGCTTCAGCGCAGAGAACTGGACACGGCGGACCTCCGGCGCTCAATGAGCGCAGCTCAGACGGCTGTCAGGTTGACGTTGGAAGGCAACCCACTACTTCCTGTTACATCACACTGTAGGCTACAGCTGAGGACCTGCGATCTGTGGCGAGCTCGGCACAGTGCAGGATGATGTGCCCCTTTAACTCCTACACGCTAATGCAGGCTTTATACACTGTTTGTTTTATCAAAGAGTGTTTTTGCTCATGGGCACTTCATCGGGGAAACTGTTTTGTGCATTTTGAGTGATCTTTTTGGATCCCGGCCTGCAGAAACAACAAAAGGGATCGTTTTAAACACGAAAACAACTAAATCATCGGTCAGAATCTACTTTTTTGTTAATTTTATTCCGTTATGGCTGGGTTAGGACCTGCGATCAATAATTTTGCATGTAGCCTACCACGCATCCATTCATTTCTTACAAATGCATTCTTCGTTATTTGGTGGATGGGTCATCGCTGATCACACACAGGCAAAAGCACTTTTTGCAGTCTTTGAATCCCTCTAACATCTCTGACCTTCTCTGTTTTAGACCAGCTGCAGTCCTCCAAACAGCTGCTATTAAAATACTTCAAGACCTTTCTGGACATGCTTTCTAAAGCCATAAACATATATGCACTGATAAAATGAAGTGTGCACTGCCAGGGGGATGTGTTTTTCTTCAGAGGCCACTTATATACATCGATACTTAATAGTAAATTATGATACAAACAAATAATCTAGAGAGCTTGGAAGGAAAAGCGTCTGGACTTCTTTAAGTTTCATCCGAGAAGCTTCCTCGCTTCTTAGACTGCAGCGACCTGGATGACTGAGAAACTTCACAGACATACAAGCAAACAGTATTCCAGTGTGGGATCTGACATTTGATGATGATTTCTTGTATTATAAGCTAGAAATACAGGTTAAAAAAAAAAAGATTTAATTAGCATTTATTTATAAATGTGTTTCTGTCATCATTGTGGATTGTTCTAGGCACTTATTCTTTATGAAGAATGCTTGCCTTTATTCATAGGAAACTTGATTTTTTAAAAGTACAGGGAATTTCTCTGTGAGGTTAATATTGGAACGCAGTGTAAAAGTGGATTTACACACTCAGAACTCAGTTGATATTGACTATTTTCAGACACAGCGAGAGTCACCGCCAGCTGGTAAAGCACATAAACAGAGGTGTAACAGACTGAAGGAAATATCTGAACCCTCAATCCTGCACTGACGGGATGTTGTATCTCTGTTATGCTGTTGGACTCACTTTGCTTGCGTGATTTGGGTCCACTTTTCATTTTAGAGGAAAAGGACGATGCAAACTCTTCCAAAGTTCTTGCACCACTGTGATATTTCTATCTTCGATGAGAGTGATCTGTTCCAGCAGCTAACCATCACGGGACGATTGTGCGCGGGTTCATCAGAGTTTCTTCACTCAGAACAGCAGAAAGTTACAGCCTATAAAACTAACACTATATCAGGTGATGCATCTCAGTGGGTTTGTCAATATAGAGAATCTCCTCCACATGAGATGCAGTGATTTGACATTCTGATATTATTGTCTTGTGTAGCTTTATGTAAGCATCTATTGGACACTTGAATAAAATGCCCCTGAAAAGTAATGAAAAACTGATTCCACTGAAAATATGCAGGATACACACTGTGGATTCTGCTCTACAGCAGAGGTAACCTAGAAGGATGGATAAAAAAAATCACCCCCAGCCTGCACAACAATAATAAACAACAGCATAAAGCTGATAGTTCAGTAATTCTTGCAACTCTACATGATGCCTGTTGACGTATTAAGAGTTCTGAAGGCCAATCATTTTTGCTATTCTTTGTTTTCCTGTGTAAAACTTTGGATTTATCATACACACTAAAAGAGATGGAAAGTAATAAATAAACCCAAAACACGACAGGATTGTTGAAGTGTATTATATAAACTCTTACAGTCCCATCCATTAGAGCCATGTACCGTAAACAACACACTGCATTGTCTGCTGCTCACAAACTTCTTTCTTTACACAACACTGCCCCCTTCTGGCTTTTCATACCAACACCATTACAAAGTTTGAAAATATTGATTTAAAGTAATAAAAAAATCAATAACAGACAACAATACAGTCATTATCATGTTCACAATGATTTACAGCTGTGATGGTTTCTTGATTATGGATTTGCTTGAAAAAAATAAATTCTGGAAGAAGAATTGTGCACAACTTTAATGCTGCCGTTCACAGTGAAGAGAAACTATACCAACACCACAGTAGAATAGCTATGACACAGTATACACAGTAAATATGCAGCAGCAGATGCATTCCCATAGAGGCTATAGTGAGAAGTTTAAATCGAAACGATAATATCTAGTAGCAAAAATAGAAAGACATCAAATATGTATACATAAGATAACTGCAGTGCAAAGCATTAGTGCTCAGAGCATGAGCATCAGCCAAACAAATGTGTTTTTTTGTCAGTAAGCCATAGAAACAATGCGAATAATAAGATTCAGTCATTAAAAATCAAATTTAGTTACTTAAAAGTCATTTTTACATAAAAGCTGTTATCCCCAGCCAAGTGTGCCACAGAAGAATATGAGACGCTGCCTGACGTACAAAGACACCAACAGAGAGCGCCGTCCTCAGTAGCACTGCGTAGCAATTATTTCAAAATCTGCTTTAAGGATGTTAAGTTTTCTCATAAATTCTGACGTAAATCCTGCAATTCTGCCACATCACTTTAAGCATCCCCACTTTATTTCACTATAAAGCCTAATAATAATCATAATAATAATGAGAAATATTAAAAATAAACCCCTGCTGTTAATATGATGCCTGCATTTAAACTAATAATGCAGTGAAAAGTATTGGCTGAACATTTGGTGGAAAGCTTTTAAATTCCGGACTGCCTGAAGGCTTTCATGTTGCAGCTTTATCCTTTTCAGTTTGATGATGTACGTGACACAACTCATTAGGTTCATGACACTGGCTCACACGGATCAAGCTCAAACCAATTTCTTTTTCTGATTGTGCTATGGAAAACACGACTATCCTGCTGCGACATCAAAGCTCATCCGTCTCTGTGTTTCTTGTGTCTCTGTGTGTCGCTCAGGCTGCTGCAAAGGTTATAAATTTTAATGTTTTGTAATGAAAGGCAGAAATATTATTGTTTGATGCTATGCTTGTCCTTTTCTGAGCGAGTTATTATTGAAAAGATCATGTATATGCTATAGCCTGTTCAGTATATGTTTTCATTCATGTATGGCAGCTCTTTATTAGAGGTCATGACCGCAGCAGTCTGAGGGACGCACACAGACAAGCAAACAGGATAAGGCTCTTTATCATATTTCTCAGTGGCTACCTCTGTTTGTTTCTTTTTGATAAAATATTATCCTCTGAAACTTCTGCCCCCATTAGTTTCATCTTCTTCTAGGACGTTACAAACATCATCTCTCTTTGGTGTCACTTTTGGCGTCATTTGTCACACTTTTTCCTTCAAAAAGTCACTCCCCCTCACTTCAAAATGTATTTGATTTTAGTAAGAAAGAGCCGCTCTGTGACATTCCTCTTTTTGATATTCTAGCTTTTCTATTTTCTTTGTTACTTTGGCTTTTTTTCATGCTGTTACATGTTGCCAATCCTACCCAGGTGATCTACTCTGCCTGTAGTTCCATTACAATCTACTGTAAACTACTCCTGCTCCTCCCCATCTCCACCAGCGTGAGTCGTTCTTGAGCTTGATCCAAATTCTCTATCAGCGTCATCATCATCTGCTTCCTCTCCTCTACCCCACCAGTATCTGTGTTTCTGGGACGAATAAACATGTTTCAACAAGCCAAGAAAGTCATATTGCTTAGAGGAGCAATGATGTCAAGGGGTTGTGGCAGACTTGTCTGCACAGTAGAAAAACCAAAACAAAATAAAACCAAAAAAACATGCATGAAGCAAAAAAAAAAAAAAAATTTAAAAAAAACCT
>VUQR01012297.1:17319-47408 GCA_015108515.1 Hemichromis elongatus
TTATTTGTGTATGAAGCTTACATAGATTAGATAGATAGATAGATAGATAGATAGATAGATAGATAGATAGATAGATAGATAGATAGATAGATAGATAGATAGATAGATAGATAGATAGATAGATACTAAACTGAACTGAATTGGATTGAAGAAAATCTCCTAAAGTAATCCTACCCTTTCTGATGCATTTGTGGAAGCAGTGTCTCCGGTTTATGAAGTTGTTTTCATTCCCTCCACAGCCGCTGTAGGAAAACGGCTGGCATCGCTTTTTTTCTGGAATGTATGCATATCTCTTCTCTGCACCGGTACATGTCCCCTTGTCCACAGGTCTGAAGCACACCTCTGAAAGAGTGACAGAGTCTGTAAATTACAAGAAAAAGCAACCAACCAACTTTCATTTCATCCTTAAAACGTTACATAATTCTTTGATTTAATTAGATCTATGTTAGTTTTATTAGAGGGCTGACATACAGGCTGGAGATACCGCAATCCTAAAGCTGAGGAAGATGAATGATTTTGCATCCTCTTAGCTTTGAACTCCATAGGAGTTTGTTTACTGCTGCATTAGGCTTCGTCCGCCTGAAACTGATTTTGACTGGCATATGCAGGCTGAGTCTTGGAGTAACAGATTCTGAGAGTGGAAGTTGTTATCACAAGGCTGTGTAAGCTATCCTCTTTGATTTATTCTGTAGCTTTCTGCTGGGTGAGAGTAGGGCCATATTCCATATTCTGACTGGAGATCCATGAGCTATGACTCATTTTCACTACTGATGCACACACTTTTCCACTGACACACAGTGACTTTAAAAGTATAGCATTTATCTCAGTACTTAACTTGCTAGGGTCAGTGAAAACGATGAGGAAAATAGCTAAACGTCCATACTAACAACACATTATCAATGTAGCAGAGCATTTGATCATCATAACATCATAGATGTGATACAAAAGGTAATGTCACACCGCAGAGAAATCCAGGATAAACAACAAAAAGTGAGCATTTTGTTCAGGGTAAAACTACAGTGCAAAATGAACAACGCCCAAAATCTGAAACCAACAGCAGAGGCACAGGAGGGCTTGTAGGAAACAACGACAAAGAACGATAGGACAATACATACACAGGGGCAACACTATATATACAGGGGTAGGAATACACAGAGAACTGATTAGACAACAGTACACAGGTGAGGAACAAGGCATAGGTGACACAGTTAACACTGGTGAGAATCCAGGGTCAGCTAAGACAAAAAGTAAAACTGACCCAGCATACAATATTTATCATTATTATCATTATTATAACCTTTACTCCTCAAAGACCAATTCCAAATCCAAAGAGGAGACTCGCATTATGGATGAAGATGGATATAGGAGAACACTACAGGACAAAGGAATAAGCAGAAAGACAAGATAGAGGATAAGGATGGCCTGGAATTGCATACACCAGCACGATTATAATACAATCAAAGCTAATACTCAAAAATTACTAGTTTTGTAATGAAATCAGCCTGACAATAAAAAACTCAGACATTAGGCATGAAACCCAAACTTGGATATACTGGCTAAGAATTCAAACTCCTAATCCACCACAAAGCCTCGGCCTTTTAGGGAAAGAGTTAATTTATAAGAATTATTCTACCATTTTGTTAAACTTTCAAACAAAAATTGGTCTGACAAGTTATAAACAGACATCGTTGGTAGAAACGGGTCAGGGCATTGCTCACGTTTTCCTTTCTCACACGTAGGACACAAGAGATGCTCCTGAGAGCGTGCAAAACACAGCACGAACGATACCCACACACTACTTGTGAATTCTTCGGTTACCTGCAACAATATGTTTACATGGGCACAAACAAACATCACACAGACTTACTGTGGAGCAGATTAAAGCTCATTTAATCTCCCATCAAACTGACTTTTGAGTTCTTATACACAGCTGTCAGGTGCAGAACGTGCTGTTTCATGCCAGTCATTGCACTGTTAGCATTGCAAATTCTCTTTGATGATACGACTTAATTAGATAATTCAGTGTGTTCTACAGCTGCCTTTTATAAACATGCTTTTCAGGAAAAACTATGGTGTTCTGTCGCTTGTCATCACAGAACACTAACAGAGAAACTATAACTGGTGACGGCGCACAGGGTGGGTGCAGGCTACCTGGCAACTATATAAAGGTGAATGTTCATTTTTAAGGGTTTCATGATGCTAAGTTTCTAGTTCTTTTTTTTTAAATTATTATTTTTGATGAGATGATTTTAATGACTCTCTGGGCGGTGGAGCATGAACTGTTTCACGCCTGAAAAACTCAGATATCCACTGAGCCGAAGTGTGCGCTTCACTGAGCAGCCACAAGATGTCAGTCTTTAATTTGATTTCTTTGATTTCAACACAGCAACGTCTGCTTGGCAGACAGACATCAGCATGCATACCTAATTCGCTCATACTCATTTCTAGCTTTTATATCTTTGAGAGTCAAACTCAATTCATTGTAGTAGTGACCCTAGAACTGAAGCTTCTCGGATGAGAGGTGAAACGTCTTCAAGCAACCTAAAGAAGTCCAGACGCCTTTTCCTTACAGCTCCTTAGACTGTCACATCAAATATTACCAAAACTTTCTAAATCTGTCTTTTAAAGACCTGATTGATTAATTGAAATCATGCAATCATACGTTTTACATTCATACCAACTTTATATCTCAGAGACACTTTATTAAATCCCCAAGTTTTTTTTTTAATCAAAGAATTACCCTCAAAAAGAAAAAAAAAGATTCCTAGGTAGAACTATGGAGGCTAACTTATCCTGAATCTTTTCCACTCAATATTTTTGACAGCAGTGAAATTGAATTCTTAGAATTATAACTCTTTGAATGAGTTGAGGGCGATGGGAGACGAGCCAGGGTCTCCCAGCTCTTTCCTGCAAGCCAAAACAGCCTTGCAACAGGACAGCTGTGATTTATTCTCCCACACTGTGAATACACTGAAAATTAGTGAGTGGGGAAGTAACAAACGGGTTGTGGGAAGAGGACAGTGATGCACTCTGTTTCTGTCCTTTGCTTTTCACAACAAAAGCAATTCTGCAAGCTGTCTACCATCTATGCATCACTGCACCTTGACAATTTCTTTTCTTCTTTTTATAACAAAAAGGTTTCTGGCAGCACAAACTGCCCTAGTTAATAAATGGCCTGGAATTGCTCACGTTCGGGTCCGAGCATATTTCAGTATTCAACAATGACTGGCCGTTACTCTGAGGACAAGATGAGTGATTTAATCATGTCTCTTGACCATTAATCTATCCCACATGTCTAATAGTCTGTGTAATAAATGAAAACTACATGTACTGCTTCTGGCTTTGTGCTTTCATGTCTGACACTATGTTAGTCACAGAGCTTTTCACAGTTTTCTCACTGATCAAGTTTACTTCAAACATGAAATCAGCTACACAGCAGGCTGATTTTATTGATGCCAAGTTTTTGACTTACTTGACTTTTTCAGACTAACATTGAGTGAAATTCTGGCTGTTCTCATAAATGCAGCCTCTGAGTTATGAACAATATTAACCTAACAACCGATTTGCATGAATAAAATCAAATTACCCTTAACTATGAATGCTACATCCAAGATTTCTCGCCGAGTTCTCCTTGAAAACATGTGGAACTTTCTTACCGTTTGTCTCTGGATTTGTGTTATTCCCTTGCACCAAAGGTTCATTTGCAATTTGTTCCCCTGAAATACAACAATATGGGAAGCCATCAGTCAGTCAGTGAATAACTCTGCTTCCTGTGCTAGACTCAGTTGTGATCATTAATGCAAATTTTGCACCTGTGCATAAAAGAGAGAACTGCGACAGGAATGTGATTATATAAAGACTGGGATTAGCTTATAAAATTAAAAAAATGGTACTCTAAAGGTTTAATTAACTGATGACATGACATGCATATGTAACTACTTAATACTGAATAGCAATTAGTCCATCTGTGCAGTATTTACAGGTTTTTGGACCTGTTGTTTCCTTCTGCTTCCAGTCATGCCAACGTGGGATAATACCTCCATCAATCGCTCATCTCATTCTGGCTTTTAGTATTTGTTTTGGTTTTTTTTTATCCCAGTTGCAAGGGGACTGATCCCATGAGTAATAGTTATATTTACCAGTTACTTAAGACACAGAATATTATAGAGAGAGGCAATGAATATATGTGCAGATGGGGGATTGTGGAAAAACTGGAGCTGCCAGGCAGGAGGAGAAGAGGAAGACCACAGAGAGGATTCAAGGATGGTGAAGGAAAACCTGCAGAAAGCTGGTAGGACAGAGGAGGATGCTAGGGATAGGGTGAGATAGAGGAAGTTGACCTGATGTGATGGCACCAAAAGGGAACAGCTGAACGAAGAAGAAGGTAGGCGGAGTGTAGTGTACAGTCATCTTTACCAATCTCGATGGTTGGCTGAACAACGTTGTCTTTTCTTGGAGAAGGAGACTCTGGGGCTGTGGTACGGTTCGCATTGTTGACACACACAAAAAGAAAAGCAACATCTGAGAACTTGTGTCTCGACTGTCATCCACAGAATATCAGTCCTGCTGTCTTTGTCTCAAAAAGTAGATTCTGTTCTTATGCACACAACGTTTCTCCTGCTGAAAACTCCACGTCCAGATGAACAGAATCAACATATGAGGATTTCTTTACCTAGATGATTGAGCATGCATTAAGACCTACTATAGTTAGAACAAATGTCATTATATCATCCTGATCAATTATAATTAAAGCAAGTTTAATTCCATTAGCATCAGCTGGGAAAGGGTGTTGCTTTGGAAACATTTTGTCTATAAATGAAACCAAACATTCGTCTGTGTGGAATTAAAATCGATTCTCTCCGCAGCGCGGTCTTTTGGCAGAAAGCGTCACAGCCGAGCGAATTGCTCGTTATTTTCCTCAAAATTTCAATATCTAAACGACTTGTGCCTAAAGTCTGGTATAATTGAGTACGCTTTGGTCACTTTAAAATGATTTAAATGCTAAATCAAGGTGGAATGTGATTTCACGGTCAGCTAATATTCATCAGAAAGTTAATTTTCAGAGGTAGAATATTTTGATTATGTCACCTCGCTGAAATGGGTTTTCAGTTGATGCGCAGCAACTGATCGTGCTGCGCCTCGGCCAACTATGGACACTTAAGCATGGCCGTGTTTCCAATAACAGAAAGCTAATGTGTGTAAAATATACGCATGGTTATTCAAACCATGTGTTTAATTAAAATCAGTACAGACAACATATAACATGCTGAAAATATTGTGCTGATATATAATTTGGTGCCAGCAGAACCTTTTAAATGAAAATGATTGAAAAACTAAAGATGTGCGAGAGAAAAAAAAAATTCTTTAAATGTAATTTTACAGATTCTACATTTATGAAAAGATTCGAGAACTCTCTGTGTACGAAGGATAAAGGCCATTAAGCCGTAATGAAAGGCTGTGATTGTTGGGTCCTCAAGTAAGACTTCATCAAAAGCACACATGATTATGGAAGAAATCAGAAAAGGCTTCAAAAGAACAGTGAAGTGCATCCTTACCTGAATTTACACATTTCGCCTGACACTCAGCCATGGTCCTGAAATTATTGGCATTGCCAAAACATCCTCCGTAATAGAACTGCTTGCACTCCTGACTCGAGCCGTCAAAGAAGAAGCGTGACACGAGCCCTCGACAGGGACCGGGAGCCTGTGGTAAATGACACGGGTTCTTCTTATCTGACAAAGTAAGAGAAGGAAAAGTTATAACACATTCTCCTGAAACATGTAATTATTAAATTGCTGCTAATTAAATAATAGTATGTGACTTTAATATGTCGTATTAGCTCTTAAAAATAGTATTAGACATTTCAGATCATTCATAGTTTTGTTCCATATTTGAAATATAAAAATAAAATGCATGACTCATTGAAAATAAACACAACTTCATTCATTCATTCTTGATTAAAGGAAGTCCCACATCATATAGAGCCACCATCACTTTGTTTGGGTAGGATCAATGATACTTTTCATTGTCTTTCATTTTTATTCAGAACACAAAGCTTCAATGACTCTGAAATTGATTTCCCTTAAAAAAAAAGAAGAAGAAGAAGAAAGCCAACTGAAACCAGTAAGAGAAAGAAACATAATTAACTTTGCTGCTACAGTCGAGTTTTCATTAGCTATGAATGTAGTTTAACTATTTTCAGAGTATGCATTACCGTCCAATAAAGCCAGTGATGGCTTTTTCCTTATATACGTATGAATCAAGGCCTTGAGCAGAAAAGTTCAATGCTATCCAATTAAACACGTCTTCATGAGAAATGCCAAACAGGAAAAAAGGGGCAGGCACAACAGCAAAGACACAGGGAGGGAAGATAAACTTATTCAAAACAGTGAGCAGGACGAGGTGCAGTAAATTGACTGCATGCCATGAACCACTTTGCAATCACCGGACACTCTGTCTCAGCTATCCCACTTTTTGCCTCCCCAGTGGTACGGTGACATTTCTTCTTGAGTCAAGTTTCAGATACAATCCAACAGAAGGCAGAGAGTCAACATTTCCAGCAAGAACTTCCTTATGTTCCCTCGTCCCTGGTGACCCACATTCCCTCCTCCTGCCAAGACTGTGCTTTCTTTTCTATCATATCTTTTCTACTTCTTACTTCAGCTCTACCCTTCTCCACTTTTGTTGCATATAATATCGCCCTCGAGTGTCGGAGTACTGAGCCCAGGGTCTTACACCTCTAAGCTACAGTTTGTTGCTCATCTTCCACGGTGAGTCTTTTTACTCACAGTATTTCAGTTTCGTTTTATGCCTTATGCCTTTAACTGAAAGCTTATTACTCGGTAACCCAACTAAGGATGCTTATGCATGCACTCTGCAGTCACCATGTCTTTAATCTGAAATTCCCAACATCTGCAGTATGGACCACTGCAGAGATGGGAGGATGTGGGAACCCTGCTGATCATCTGAATAAGTTGTCACAAAACTTCAAACCATTACAAGCAACAGACTAAAGCTTGATGTCAGTCTGAAATCCAATCATGGCTCCATCGCTTGCATTAGACTAGCATTGTCCACCAATACAGGTGCAACTTAACAGGCTGACAATATACTGATCAGAAAACGTGCCTCTAAGCCCCCTCAACCCTCAGTCATCCAGTCCATGTGTGTGTGTGTGTGTGTGTGTGTGATTCGTTTATTTAAATATTCCTGCAACTACATCAAATTATAATGGGATCCTCTAAATGCCTGTAGTGGTGCAAAAGCATAATCATCAAAGTGTAATCATTATCTTTATCCTCGCATCTAAAATGACACTTGTGGTGCATTTTATTCTATGAATATTTATTCCAAAGATTGTTAAGGCAGTGGAAGAAATTAAGTAAACATCTTAAGCCTCACATCAGTGGACTGATAAGTGCAAACATCTGCTGTCATCAAACCCACAAATTATTGTTTTACATTCTAGTGGAGATCTCACAGTCTCCAAAAAAAAAATACTTAACACGCCAGGCTAAATTATGCCCAAAACAGTCGAGCGTGTTCATTACATGGACCGGTGAGGACACTGTTTGAATGGTACTTTAGTCGCACATTCGGATGTTCAGATTAGATTTTGTGTTACTTGAATAACAACAGGGCAACTTAGAGAAGGATTTTAATAGGTTAAAATATGTGAAAAGCAAACTATATTATACTGTCAATACACTCAAAAAAAGACATTGGGTGGTTGTTACATTTACAGAAGTCTAACTTGTAATTTGAAGAAAATTATTTCATGTTTCTATTGTGAACTAAATGGTTTAATTTGTTCTTGTTGAGATGACGTGATACAATCTGGTAAGAGTGGTTAGTTGCCCGGACTCACGATATTCGCAAGATCACACGAGATTTCAAACCACAGGAAAAACACTGGAGTAATCAGAGGCTGACAACACACACCATGTGTATGCTATTGCTGGAGCTTTCAGACTTTTTGTAAGCCTGGATTGGTGGCACGATGGTTAGCACTGCTGCCTCACCGCAATAAGGTCCTGGGTTCAAATCCACAATCCAGCTAGTTTGCAGTGAGTTCTCTCTGGTTTTCTGCCACAGTTTGAAATCATAGAGTTATTGTACATTTCTGCTTTGGGCTCAGCTTTGAAACACCTTGCAAATGCTGCATACTGTGAAAGTTAGTAAACCTGAATTAACAAAACAAGTCGATCCGATCTTTTTCTAGTACGTTTAGTGCGATTTGGGAACAATCAGCTTGCCTACTTCCTGTTTGTCTAGTACAGGGATGGGCAACTCCAGGCCTCGAGGGCCGGTGTCCTGCAGGTTTTAGATGCGTCCTTGATCCAACACAGCTGATTTAATGGCTAAATTACCTCCTCAACATGTTTGGTGGTTCTCCAGAGGCCTGGTAATGAACTAATCATTTGATTCAGTTGTGTTGACCCAGGGTGAGATCTAAAACCTGCAGGACACCGACCCTCGAGGCCTGGAGTTGCCCACCCCTGGTCTAGTAGATATCCAGGCAAGATTTTATCTATATATGGAGCGACATGTTGGTCTGTTTAAATAATGAGGTCACAATTATGAACTGCATCAAGGTGGTCCATGTGGATGGCAGTCATTCAGCTCACAATTAACGATCTGTGGTTGAGGTTAGGCAACAAAAACACGTTGGAGACTGAAGACGTCTCGTAGATGAGTGACGAAACGTTTCAGCTACTGAAAAACGCTGCGTCCAGATGAACAGAATCAACAATGGCCAAGGTTACGAACAGACTGTGGTTTTCAACAACAGTAAATAACACTTTGTTTCTCAAGTAACGTGAGCTTTGTTGGTTTCTCCTCTGGTCTTCCTCTGACCTTAACCAAGCACTCTGAGGACCAATCCATAAAGTTATCAGCAGTTATATCGGTGGACGCATACCTTGTCATCAACACACTACTGATCCATAAGTATTCAGCTGTATACTTATAAATGTTTTTGGGTCTAACTTATGTTTATTTCAAGTGATATTTTAGCTGCATGGAAACATAATTGCACAGATAAAGTAAAACAAACAGTCTGAGCTTACAAAGTTCAGCACTCTTTGAAATACTTTTGCTTGCCAACAGTTTAATGGACAGACTGAACCATCACTGGTTTCCATCAAGACTGCTACAATTAGCAGCCTACAGAGTGTGATTTACTGGCTAACAAGCCAACAAAACACAAAATCAATCACTCTTGTTCGAAGCCAAATGAGAATGCTGTTGGGACTTCTGACCTGTGTGTAAATAAATGCTGCTACCTGCCTTAACTCACTGTGGTCAAGCATCTGAGGATATCTTAAAGGCGCACATTCACTGTTCGGTTTATCTGTTAAGCGTTTGAATAATCACTCGCCACTGAAGGCTGACTGTGATTAGAATGCTATCATTGTAACATCTAAATACGTTTCATGAGGTGACTTTGACTTAAAAGCTTGGGCAAAGAGTTGTGCCAAAGGGGCAGGCTTGCGCATTCACCAGAGCAAAGCGGTGATGAATAATTCAAATACACAATTCTCTATTAAAGCTGTGAAGGTGGAAGAGGTGATTCGTGTTTTGGAGTTATCGGTCAGCTTTTTATATTTTTTATTTTTTTCCTCAAACACTGGGTATGAATCATAGAGGGCATCCCATCATTCTACCTTTTCTCCACGGCTAACTCCACATTTCAGCAAAGCACACTTTAACATTTAAGACAGTCGTGAAAGTTTCTGAGGGCCGACCTGGATTACGTGTGGAGGAAAAAAGAAAAAACATGCATGTTTTCATATTTTGCCTAAATGTTATCTGCAGAACGAGGAGACAGATGAGATTTTGAGAGGATGTACAATGACTCTTTTGATGCGACGAGCTGAATATTTAGACTACATTTCAGATCAGCCCATCACTCTTTTATCTCCTCGCCTACTCATTTACTTTCTTTCCGCTTCTTCCTTCATTTTTTGTCATTACACGTCACTGTATTTTGAAAGGTCTTCATTGTTCTGCCTTTGAAATTTCCTACACATTCTCAGTGAAGCCTCACTTGGAAAGAAAAGACAGCTGAGATGTAATGGAAGAGTAAATAAAGAGAAATAAATAAACTCTGGGTGGAAAAATAATTGAAGCCTGTGAATTCCAGTTGATAAAGACAGACACAGATCTCGATAGCAACTTTTCCATTCAAAATATATTGTGATATGCTTCTGATTTACATTGTTATTACGCCATTTTTGTGATTGAAAAGTAGTAAATAAACGCAGCTTCCAGCATATAAGCACTGATAAAGGTCAGCGTTTGCAGGCTGAGCTGCGAGGAGAAGAAATATTATATGAGCGTCTGTCTTATCTCCGCTGAAACTATCTCGATAATTGGAAGGCCCGGATGACTTTCTAAAATTGCACATGCCTGTGAGTTAAGCAAGAATGCAACTAATTATTATTGATAAGATTTTTTTTTTTTTCATTAGTATTTCATCTGCCAGACTCAGGCGGACTGACTCGGAAAGAATGCAATGAATAGTGGAAAAGCTCATAGCAGTTTCCCTGTAGACTAAATGGATGGATTTCAGTGGAGCATTTCCCTTATTAACTGTCCAGCTGCTTCAATATATTAATTTGCCGGCATAAAGAAATTAAATAAGAAGCTCTAACTAGAAATTGTTTGGGATTTTTGCTTATTGCATGTGTTTTATTTCCTATAACTCAACTTTGAAGCTTCTAATTGAAACCTACCAAACCCAAATTAGATGGAAACTATTATCACAGTCATGCTCATCACTGGAGTTACTGGTTCACTGAAAACCCTTCAAATCAGGGAAAACAAAAGACTACATGTATAGGTAACGAATCAGGGCAGCTGATGTAACCCTAGTACATGAAACTGATATTACATACATCTATTGAGCCACCTAATTGGATGTGCTTTTACCTTTGTGCCCTTTACAGTATTGCAAATATTACCTGATGTGCACTCAAAATTGCTTTCTGCTGCTCTTAAATGCAACATTTGACACAAAAATGACATAAACTATAACTAAATTCCACATTATCCGCAGCCTCAGGTAAAGTACAGATGAGGTGGTATAAAAATCCTTCCAGGAAAGGCTGTTACTAAACTACCTAAACCTTCAACCCATCGAACATCATTATGTCACCCAAACACACCTCTGTATCGCTGTGTGCAGCGGGGCAAATCTGGAAATTACAACATTGCCTTTGCTAATTTTCATCTAGCATAATAATGTCACAACATATTTGTAAAATCTCAACAGCTTAAACCTTTAAACAAAAATACATTTCCATGACTTTTAGATTTCAACACATAAACACTGCTGGAGTGTGAGGAATAAACAAATCAACAAAAATGATGGATTTGGGGGATAGGATTTATTTATTTATTTATTTAGCCACCTCCAAAACGTAATTCAGTCACCAAATGTTCACTGCTAAATCACGTAAAAACAGCTTACCCTTGTGTAATGATGTTATTTTGTACACAATCCTTTTCCACTCCAGGTTCACTTAATAAATGTGACATTTCAAAGTCCTCCAGCAATATAATACCATTTGTGTAGTTACACTTTTGTTGCTCTCTCTTTTTATACTTTGGTTTATAAAAAGCTGTGCTTACACACTGAATGTAAGAGGTACAAATAAGCACATCAGTGACAGAGAAACCCTTGTTTGTCTCCCTGACCTCTGCGGGCTTAGCTATAAAAGGCAGAGGAAACTAAAAGAAGAGTTTTGGACCTGGTGATTTATCGGGGTAAGCCACAATGTTCCTCACATCGGTCTCTGACCTTTACAAGATTCTCGCCAAGCTGTCCATGTCTTTGTCATCAGGTGCAAAGAAGTTTAGGAGGGACAGGTGGAATAAATCAAGTCCGAGTTTGCAGACTTTTTGCCATGTGCAGTGTTTGTGAGGAATAAAGGGTTGCTGATTTGACGAGCCTGCTCAAAACACAGACAATTCATTTGATGACATTTTAAGCATTCATTGTGAGAAAGTTGTATTTCTGTTGGCAAAACCATACCGAGTCGCTGAGCGAAGGATGTAATGTGCTCGTTCATACAAACACACATATCCTGCAAAAGGCCAATTGTATAGTTGGAGAGCACACTAACCACCATTTACTGCATGCTCCTCTTTATAGTTCTTTATTTTTCTTGGCAACTGTTGCTGTCAATAAGGAAACGTATGTTTCCAAAGATGGCTGCTTTTGGCATCAGTAATAACTCCTCCCGTACGGATGCTTGTAGTGAAGATGGCTAATTGCAACCCAAAAAATCTTTTCCTAAAGTCATCACTGGTACCTAAAATAAACTACCGTAAGTAAAAAAAAAAAGTAAGATAACAAGTTAGAGCTCTTGAACGATACACACAAATATAAAGGAATCTGGTGCATGTAAGTATTTAAAGCCTGCTGTGAATCAGCATGAATGAAACAGCAACTTGGCTCATTTCCCTTCATTGTAGTTTCGACTTTGAGTTTAAACCAAAGTCATCACCCAGCGCTGGGGAAAAAAAAGGATACAGTCCTGAAAGTGCGATTCAATTTAGATAAAAGCCACCGCTACACGCTGTCCCTTGCTTGTAGCGCGCTCTAACATGTTTTTATTTGTTCAACCAAAAACCAATAAAGGCCGTCCTGAAAGTGCCCTTTAAATGCCATCATACAGATATGTAACATTTATAGCTGTATTTAATGCAGTGATATTTTCTTTATAACCAAAAGGCAGCAAGTTTCAAACTTGTGTGAGGCTTTAAACACAGACCAGTTATCATTGGGCCTCGTGCAATAGTGTGAATCAGATGGAGGCATTTCCTGTAAATAACAATGGCTGCAGGATGCAAATCCCGTCATGATCCTCTTGTCTGACTACATCATGCATCCCATAGCATGCTAAAGGTAAAGGTTTCTTATCTAATGTGAAACACATTTCACGTTGATCAGACATGCTTCAGTATGAAACGTGTGTTATTTATATGCTGTACATTCTGGACGCAGCTCCAGGACCGAGACAAAGCCGCTCCTCACCCATTCCCAAGTTTGCTTTTGTCGACTTCAAGTGTTTTTCACGGCACATACTTCAGAATTCACCCGAAGTGCTTCTGGAGTGAGGCGGTGCGGCACAAACTGACTGCGGATAAATTGAACTTCCAATTGTGAACGGGGGCTAATTATCGCAGCTTTGATTGCTTTTCAAGTGCGACAGTTTTATGATATATTACCGTCGTCCCACTTAACAAAAGCTAAGTGCAGCGCAGTGAGTGACAGGATGTATTGCTGTGCTGTCAAGGCTGCACTTAGCAGGTGTCACGGTGCTTTCACCGCCACCAATTGATTTGGAAGGATACAGCAGGGATCAATGGAGGGGTCCTGTCACTCCTTTTATTTAGTCCATCTTTTACTCATAGTTTCACACACACATTTATTCAGAGTGGCCTTTCTACCTTTACTTTTAGTACACTCAGGATTTAGTCCTGAGCTTTTTTTTGTGTGTGTATGTGCGTGTGTGTATATCCGTTAAGCCCAGTCACGCCACACTGCAGGGAAAACAGCTACCACATAACGTGTTTGAACTTGCGGCTTTCAGCGCGGAGGTTAAGCGAAGTTTAGCAATAATGAGGGTTGAATAAAATTTTCCATCTGACAAAGAAAAAAAAAAAAAGCAACTCATCTCGAGTTGTTGGTTTTGCAATCTGACAGTTGGCGCACAATAGCAGGTGTGCTTTATGGCAACACTGATTGCATGCTATCAACAGCCTAATGGGAATTTATAGAAGTATCTGCAATCGTCTCTATATGCAGCAGGCATATCACACAATGTTTCAGGGAGGAGCGAGAGAGAGATAGCCGCTGCAGTGTTATAAATATCCACAACTGTACTCTGCATCTTGATTGTACCTGGGAACACTACCATAGAGAAAATCTTCCCTCCTAGCCAGAACCCAGTGGGACAAAACGTATTTTTAGCCAGATTGTTGATTTCACAACAATCCGAAATCTTTTATGGCATCTCTGAGGTGAATCTGCACCATCTGAAAATTATTCACGAAGCTCAGACAGATAAACAAGCAAGCACACTGCCTATGTGCACTACTTATAAAAGCCATTCTTTTTTTGCCCTCTTCCTTCAGTACAATCATGATTGCTCTATATATGTTTGATGCATTCGTTTCCCAGTGATAGTTTTTATCTAATCTGAATGCAATTTCAAATGCTATATTGCCTCTAATGAACCTATTAGTGACAGTTTGTGGTGTGTGACTGCACGATGTAAGCAGATCCCTGTCTGCTTTCACTTTTAGATGTTGAACAAGGCTTTGGCAGTTTGGGGAATTAAACTGTATTTTTGGGCTTAGAAACCTTAACTATGTACACGAGGCCTGTACGGCTTTGGAGTGCTCCGGAGGATTCAAAGAGGCGTGGCTCTGGAACAGTACTTCCAGACAACAGGGATACAAAGAGGATAAAAATGGGTGTTTGTCTGTTGAAATGCAAACTCCTGACATCAGCATCGGGGACTAACTAGCTTTGTATCTACAGGTAACTGGTAATCCCGAGCTCCAGCATAAGACAAACAGCTATCCTGCAGGCTCACAGGCCACTCAACACTAAAACAACTAAAAGTGCCTTCTTGCAACAGCAGGAAGCCACTTTATTTTTTTTTCACAAGATCCTTTTGTGGTCTCATAAGGAAATGTCAGTAAACACTTTCACTTACTATTCATGAGAACAGTTTAAAGGTACTTGAGTGTTCCCCTGCTGCTTTCTAGCTTAAGGTGAAATTATGGACTGCATTTATTTTTATAAAAATAACTTAGTGTGACAGAGAGCTGTTTTTGAACAACATTATTTTGCACTTAAAGAATAGATATATAGATATCGTACAGTGGATAGAGTCACTGTACAATGAGAGAGAGAGAGAGAGTATTCTCTTGGCCTTTCCTCAAAACATTTTCTTTTGCATCACACCCTGAATGCAAAAGTGAAACACGGCACATATATTTCAGCATTAATATTAAGAATACTTTTGAGATTTCTGTGGCTGACACAAGTACTGATACTTTAGTACCAATGGAGCTACTTACCTTGCTAATCCTAGTCATGTTTCTTTCTATAATCCTTGGAAAAAAAACAGGCATAGTTCTTAGTTTCTAAAGCCAAGAACAATGCTGCTCCTTCATTTTCATTGTACACACAATAGACAAGCTGCTGATGTAAAGTCATGCTTCAGCATGTGAATAATAGGACATTTGGAGTTAATAAATGCATGCTGACTAATATTTTGCAGCCATCTCCAGCCAGGTCCTGATTTTCTGTTATCAATGTAATTACCATTTATTGGCTCAGCGATAAAAGCTACCTGAAAGGTGAATTGTGTTCTGCCTAAAAAATTACAGCCGATTTCAAATGTCATATCTGACGAGGATATCAGTGCACCGTACTAACACTTCCTTAGAAACCGTCTCCTTGTTTGGGTTCAGGAAACAGCCAGTCTCTCACCCGTTTTTGAGATTAGGTTTAAAACCGTCCTTTTTGATAAAGACCATAGTTTGGGCTGATCAGGTGACCTCGAACCCTCCCTTCATTATGCTACTAGAGGCTTTGCTTTGCTGGAGGACTTCCCATGACCCAATGAAATCACATCTTTCACTGCCCATGTGTGTCACTTTGTTTTTATCAATAATGCTTGTTGGTGATTTTCTGATTTATTCTGATAACTACTTCCTGTCTGTTGATTATCTTGATTATGCGCATTCCCTACCTATCTCCACCTCCCTCATCGACCTCAGTGTGTATAAATAGCCATGCTGCCTTATTTTACTCCTCCTGCCTGTTTTTAATGTTTTTCTGTTTATTTGTTGTTGTTTTTTTTATTGAACCAAACTGTTTTGCTGGATATTGTTTGTTATTAAAATTCACCCCCAAAAAAATCTTGTTTTCTTGTCTTTCATTTTTTTTTTACTTTGTATGCAGGCATGTCCAGCACTTGGGTAATCCTCCATACACTACAGCATTAACAGTGTGTTCATATACAAGTATATACTGGAGGTCTCTTCTTGTTAAAATGAAGTTCCTCCTTCCCACCATCCCCAAGTGGTCACCAATAGGAGGTAATTTGACTGTTGGGCATTTCTCTCAAGAGTCTGTAGGATCTTTAGCCTCTAATAAAAAAAAGTGACAGTTTTGAATTTGTTCTCTATAAATATAAATCTATAAATGAAAACGATGAGTTGGTCAATACTCACTGAGTTTCACATATTGATGCCAGCATGTCTACAAGTAATCCAAGTGAAGGCTTTACTGTATATAGTGCTTAATTTTTAAAGTTACTTTTTCCATTTTTATTTACAAGGTCAAGCTGGCTAGTTTTCATTGAAAAAGGTCAAATTATACTTAATTATGACCCAGAAATGTGAATCCATCTTCCAAGTTTCCTTTTTTTTAACATTAACCAGATGGCTTCTGCAAAACTGTTAAGAATTAATGTGCTGGCAATGTTCCATGTTAGCAACATACCAACAGAATGACTTTATAATAGGATTTTATGCCCAAGGAGGCAATAAAGTCTAATGAGGAACAGCAGTCCTTGAAAACAAAGATGATCCTTTGCTAACGACGACAGTGCCACAGTCCTCGGCCTGAGTATGCTCACTATGAAGAAATATCAGTGTCACAGGTGTCCTGGTATGTGTTCACTGTTCAAGTAAGTTTTCAAAATTAAAAAAAAAAAGGTTAAAAAAAACCCCATTCATTTACAGAGTCAGCAAAAGTCAGACTCACCCGAGACGAGACATGTTTCCTCGCATTCCTCCAAAGTCTCAAAATTGTTCCGGTTTCCCCCACAGCCTCCATATTCGAAGAGTTCACAGCGTCCGGAGTCGACGTTGAAGAAGTACCTGTCCTTTATGGCCCTGCACGGCCCCGGCTCATCCTTCAGGGCACATAACTCACTGAAGATGACGGGCTCAGGTGGCACTCCATGTGCTGCAGTGGGACAGGAACAACAACTTTTAGTGCTCAGCTTCTTTTGGCATTCAGTAAAATGGATTTTTTTTTTTGTGTGTGTGTGTGGAAAGAAATTAGGTCACAGCATCAAACTCTAACCTCAGGCTTCGAGATAAAGTAAAGTTGCATGGCAGTATAATTTTTAAAAGACTTTAGTGTAAACGTCTGACAGCTGACTGCCTTTACACTTTACACACATGAACAGCACGCCGTGTGACCCGACAAAATAATTAGAAATATGCAAATGTTAAGTCAGAAAAAGGACTATACCCATATTTTATTTTTATGCAATAACTTAAAATAAAACTTCTACTTTTAAAACACAGGCTTTTGCATGTTTGCATATTTTTTTGGGGACTTGCACTGAAAACAAGGAAGCACCAGCAGCCAGCTAAACTCCCCTGCGACATAAAAGCAGATCAGATCCAGGTAGGTGGCAGCTGGAAGGAAAAGACTGAGTGAAGGCAGCACAAATTTCCCAGCATGCTGCACACAGCAATGCTTTGGACTGCAGCACATCAAATTATTTATTGCACAAACTGCGAGACCGAATCATTAGAGTGTTAAATAACCGGGCCTGTTGAGGTGAACTTTCCTGATCACTAGGTGGTTGAGGTCACAACTTTTAAGATCAGTGGACAACGGAGCTTTGCACAGACAGCGTTCTCTAACGTCATTAACATTTATAAAAGATGCCTTTGTCAGATCCATGAGGAAAAGGTGACACGAAACCCTCTGAGCTCCACTAACCACCGTTGCGAATGGTAAATCACTGTCTCCGTGTGCTGCTGGGAAATAGCTTTCTCTGCCCTCATCCCTGCTGTTTTTAGGTCAGGTCTCTGTTATGCTCGCCTGCAGCAGTGCAGTTACTTCAAAATCCACTGAGATCTCTTTGGTTTGTTGGATATCTGTCCACAAGGAGTTTGCAGATGGTCAAAACTTGAGCCACAGCATTTAAAAATGTCTTTATGGATTCTGCGCATGCTAATATAGTGAATAAATCCATGTGTTGCAATCTCTCATCCAGTGTTTCTACCGTGCCTGCCTTTTTCATGCACGAGCACAGAGAAGAGTGATTTTTGAATCCTGGGAGTGTGAATCAATACTCGCGCAATGCAGCAAAATGAAAAAAATATAATATCGCAAACACAGACACAAAAATTGATTGCTTTTGCTATGGATCCCCAGCAAGCGGTGGTGCTCAGCTGTCTTAAAGAATGCATGACGATTTCCGCCTGTGATGCCTATTCTGCACAGAGAAGGTTTGAGGTGAATACAGCCACGTTTGTCACTCATTTTTATTTTCACTGCCATTCTCAGGACTAGTCCGAGATCTGCTTTGGCTAGAATGGAGTGTCACATTGTGACGCAAACATTCCAAGAATACTGGTTAAGTTCTCAGCACTCTAGAGACATTTCCACACATGCACCGCAGCCCAGAACTATTTCCTGCTGGAGCTGAATGTAAGCACTCACAATTTCCAGTGCCTATGCCATTTTCACTTCTGCCTCTGCGTCTGGGGTATAGTCCCAGTCTTACTGCATTCACCCAGATGCTTAAGGCAACCGCTGCATTCATGGCTTTTCTTAAAAATAAGACAAAAGTGGACACTATTAGGGAATCCTATGTTAAAATAACAAAAAATGCACAAGAAAGATCAATTTTTTTTACAGCTTATCCAACTGAGGGCCAAGGGGAGGGTAAGGGTAGAAGCAGGATAGATCCTTGGTCCATCACAGGAAAAACACACGCAGTCAGACAACTACAGAACTAAATAAATATGATTTGGAGGCTATATAATGTATCGAGTAACATATATATTGAACTCACAGGTTTTTTTTAAAATCACCCACTTCAGATTTTTGCAGCTGGGATGACAAAGTTAGAAAAACAAGGTTTGTTTCCTGAAAGCCACAAATTTCATCAAAACAGGCCCTCTAATGGGACCTACCCTAACCCCTCTCCTATCAGCACAGCAGTGGGCAAACAGTCACTCTGCCAGGAAAGGTAATGAGGCCAGCAGCTCATCCTTCCAGCCTGTCCTCCTCCTTTACCTGTCCAATTCTAGCTCGCAACCAGCCATTGGGGATACCAATCAGATATTCCCAATCTCCTTCTTTCCAGCCGGCCTGTGTTACTACTAATGCATGTGGTGAGGCCAGCAGAGTTCACCCTGAAGAGTCTTGTGGTATTTTTTTTTATTCATGCTCTTGTTGCCGAGGCTGATAAGCAGTAGCAGACAGGGAGGAATTACACATTGACATAGGTGAAGTGAGCCTGTCTGGTACCCCACACAGGCTATGTGGACGCACCTTAGTGCTGAAACACACTGAACAAACTTTAAAGGGAAATAATGGCAAGTCGTAATTGTTTGCTCTCTTCTTTGAGATCGAATGCCTCAGGCAACCATGGTTACAACACAAAAAAAAAATGCTTTAAAAATAAAAGTGCAGACATGGTGCAGACTGGGCTTTGTGTTAGACGGTGTCTTGTAAATAGGAATGGTCAATAAGCCAGAATTTGACTGTCCAAGGAGACGGAAAGGAAACAGGTTCCTCCTATTGATTTCTGCTCCTCCTGTCTAAGCCAGACCGAAGCAATAAGCACTATTTTCTTCTGTCACTCGTGTTCATTATTCAGACAGAAGCATTGTGAGGCAGCGTAAAAGACACACAACAGAAGAAAATGTCGACACACAAATTAAGACATTTTGTCTGCAGGGAAAATGAAAAATTCCAGCCAGTTCCATGTGGTGGTTCAAAAACTTCCTTTAAAAAAATCAGTTTGGATTCAGGAGACAGACACCTTCTCTGCTTTCAATTTAAGGCTTAAAAGGTTCCTTTTTGATAAAGCATATAGTTATGGCTGGATCAGGTGACCCTGGACCCTCACGTGACCCTTACAGTAACAGTCCTGGCTGCTGGGGACTTCCCATGATGAGTGTTTCTTTTTCATTTCCCTCATTTCACTTCCTATGTGTTCATGCACCATTTTCTATTTATATATCAGTTATTATTTATCTCTGGCTCTCTTCCACAGGGTGCCTTTGTCCTATCTCCTTCCCCTCACCCCAAACTGATCGCAGCAGATGGCCGCCCCTCCCTCAGTCTTCCTTCCCGCTGTTACCAAGCGGTGGTCATCTGATTGTTGGGGTTTTCTGTCTATTATTGTAGCATCTTTAGCTTACAATATAAAATGTCTTTAGATGACTGTGACCAATAAATGTTCTAATTAACCCTGAATTGAAACTGAACTGATTTAAGACCTTTAAAGTTTAGTTTGTTTAAGACACATAAAGTACACTCGGCACAAACAGGTGCCATTCTCGTTCCATGTCATGAGATCTCAGGCAACAACGGTTCCTTTGATTTGAAGCCTGACTCCTGCCTACTCCTGCATTTTTAATTCATGGGGGATTTTTTTCAATTGGAAAAAATGATCAGATTTATTTTCTTGATAAGTTCAGAATAAAGTTGGAATAAAGCTCGTTTCCAAAGCACTCCGTTTATGGATGCAGATAACGAGTCATGTCAGGTATTCCCAGTAGCTTTTCCTCTGAACAATGGTAGGTTAGCATAAATGAAACTCGCCACTGCCTCCAGTATTTTAATATTAATAAGTCCTTTTTTTTTTTTAATGCACCCTATTAATGGAAAACCCATCAGTGCAATCAAGTACAATCAGGAGCGCCGCAAAGAAGAAAAGGCTGAAATTAATTACATAGATGGCATGAAAGGAAGAAATGCTGAGAGTTCTTGAGCGGTTGGTGTGACATGACTGATCCTGTAGGCCTGAAGTCACCTTCATTCCAGCTCAGGCTTTCTCCAGCAGACCAATAGAACTGGAACTAAATGCCAAAGAGACTCAACATTAAATAATCCTGAATGAACAGCAATAATATTTTTTTTTATTTTTGTCAGTCCCCGACTGTTTTTCTTGGACCACAGTTGTAGAAAATTATTTATTACGATTAAGAAATTAATAAATGTATATAAAAAGCTATAAGCTGTATTTTGCATAAGGCAAGTTGCAGACTGAAATTAAATCTTTAAAGTATGCTGGGTTAAAAGTCAATATAAAAAATTTTTTTTTAAAAAGCACACACACACCTTCACACACACCCTCTGAGCAATCTACAAATCCATCCAAAGCTGAGCTGTGGATCAGTCATCAGGAATCCTCTACAGAGTTGAAAAGAGGGTAAGTAAATATGCTGTTCACAAAAGGCATCGGAAAAATCCTTGGACTTATTAGCATCCTCCTTGAAATAGGAAATGTGGACCACAACGCTTTAGGAAGCAGATTTCAGATGCATCAGATTTCTATTGGTGGCTATTCTTCTGAATACTGCTGACAGGTTGGCCAAGATTTGTACATACACATATGGATGGATAAAGATCTGAGTTGCTCAACATGTGCACTGTGCTGAGCACCTCTGTAAATCCCTGGGCAGGTTGAGTCTGATTGAAACCCAGTCCCAGCTTGTTCGGTGTACCAGAAGATTATCCCGCGTCTTCATTTCTAGGGCTCTTTGCAAAGAGGATCGAATTACCACAAAGCATCAAACAAAAACAGGCAACCCACGAAAGAGTTGAAGAGAAAACACAAAAGGGGGGGGGGGCGCCATCATCAGGATGACGGTTAAACATGATGTACTCAAAGACAAGCTGGGGAAAGTGAGACAAATAAAGATGGAAAACAAAGATAAAGAGCAGAGTAATGCCACAGCTTTGACAGCTCCCAGTGCATTTGTCATCTGTAGCATCAACTGTATGAATGTGCACTGCAGGAAGGGAAACGGTCCGTTTTCATCATTTCCCCATGCGTTGAGATTTGAAAAGAAAGCAGAAAGAGAACATATACTCAATAAGCTGAATAAATCGCCACTCATCAGGCATGTGCACTAAACAAATAATGTCTGATTTTAATGGTGCCAAGCATGCTAACGTGCTGATAAAGAGTCCTCCTCCTACTGGCTCAAAATGGTTTGTTATTCCCGTGTAGCCAAAATGGTGATCATTCTGTAGCTTTAAGTTCTTTATCTTATCTCACGCTCGAGTGCAAGAAATCTGCAGTAATCCACGTTTGGATATTTGACAAGCGTGAGCACACACTTCAGGTATTCATAGAGTACTTCACGTGTTTACTTACTTATGCACTTAAAACAGTACGTGACACTGTGGAAGTAATGATTTAGGACACAGCGCTGGCAGTCTCATAGGAAGTCTGACAAACTACAGATTCACTCATGTTTGAGTGCACCGCCCGAGGACCCAATCTGCAATCAGTGACATGATCCACCAGTTTAAAGGGTTTTCTTTTAATGTCCATTCCTTTTAAGGCTTGATGAGATAAAATTATCATTACATAGTTGGTGAGGTTAAAAAAAATATATTTATACATTGCTTGAAAAAGCTGTGTCTGCTGAGTTATATACTAGTCCCTGCTTATGGAAAATTCATTTCTTTACTGCCTCGTCGCACTAAATATTTATCAAGTGCAAATTCAAAAAAATAAAACTGATATTGGATTGCAACACTTGGGTCAATATGCATACACATTTATGAAGAAATCAAAAGGATGCATCAGCATGCCAGTGTAAATAGGCCCGAGACTTAAGAAATGCTGAGTTTTTATCAGAGCCCTGCCCTGAGGCCAGTGGACAAAGGGCTGAGGGCAAGTCAGTGAGTCACAGTGTGTCCCAAGATTTTACAGCTGACCTCAGAGCAAATAAGGCCACCCTCACCGCCTATGTGTTCCTGCCTGTGTGTGTGTCTGCACACGTACACACACATTTCCAAACAGGCATTTGTTTTGTAACTCGGTTTCAGGAGAGTTTTGTTCTGGTTTTAAAGCACAGAAGGACACATCTCTGCTCACTGCCATCACCATCGACGTCTTTAACGGCCTTTGTCAGCTCTGGCAAAAAAGGGACAAATAAGGAAATGACACCAATTTTACAAACACCCGCATTTGTGTCTTGATTGGATGTTATCTATGACGGACTAAACCTGAAAAAACAGGCTCCAGAAGTATATGCTGTAACTGAAATCATAGGTTTGAATGTTGGGTAAGTTATGCCACTTAAAAGAAAAGAATATCAGGGAAATGTCTACAACAGAGCACATCACTAGAAAAAAAAATGGTATTGGAAACAAAAAAAACAATGTTTATCCCTGAAACTTGCTTTTTTAATCTTTGAAGCATCAAGGACAGAAACTGGCAAAAAGTGCTGTAAAAATGCTTTAATATTTGGGGGGGAAAGCTAAATCTAGTAGCACGCTGAAGCAAAGATAATTATTTGTAGAAATGATACTAAACAGTGTCTGTTTTTCGTCTGTACAGGTCTGGCTTCACAATTTAAAAAGAAAAGACAATAAATTATAAATGGATTTTTCTGTCGTTTGTTTTTTTGCAGACTCAAACTGGTGAATTCGGTGGTTTTGCGGATGATGTCCTTTCGAACTACACTCTCACAAACAGGTTTCAACCATTGTTTTCAGTTAATCTTTTAACAGAGCAGAGCTCACTTTAGCAAGTGTACTGAATTAATGCTTAGTGTGCTGGAGGCTACAAACGGCAAGATAATGGGTGGGTCAGCAAAAAAAAAAAAAAAGGGTTGCACAGGAAAAATCTTCCTGCACATCATTCTGCATTCAGCTCATTAAAGCAGAGCTGGGTCTTTGAACAGCCATAGAAAGATGACCTGATTCCTGCATCAATCGTGGAAGCAGGAGGAAGTTCCTCCAATGGCTCTTCATGCTGAGAGATCAAAGAGGGCCTCAAGCACCTTCTAAAGCATTTTCGCCAGCAGATCAAAGGAATCTCCCTGAAACACTGACACGTTCGAGCCTCCAGGACAAAAGTGTTGCCATTTCTACAAACAATAAAAGCTTTGAAAGTTCAGGTTGTGTGGTCGGGGAAACAAACCGGGAGCTACCCTGAAGCCAGAGTGAGGAGTGAACCTGTTCATGTCTGGGCAGCCACGGGTTGGGTGCCTGCACCGCTCACTTCACAGAGAATAGAAAAAAGCACCGTCACAACAGCTGGTTTTTACTCTTGCTGGAAACGCCAAAGTTAAAAACCTTTGTTGAGTTAAACTCCAGATCACACAATCGCCAAACTTTCACCAAAGTTAAAATGCAGAGCTCTGTTTATCTCGGTGTATAGCATGTTTTATCTGGTGTTGCTAAAAAAGATTGCAACAGAGCTTTGCTTTAGGCTGCAAGAAAACCTGCTTAATTATCCAAAAGGCTGGTGGGATCCATGCATTTTTAATCAGAACCTCTGTGATGGCGTGGCAGGTGGGGAGGGAGGAGAGATGCAACGAGCAAGATAATTGTTGCTCCACAACTCGATAGCTTCGGTGGACTCATTTGTCCACGCCAAGCCAGATTTAACACATCTCCACTTACCTTTTTTTTTTTTTTTAAACCCAGGGCCACAGGACTTTTTCTTTGTTAGCTTATTCTTCTCTTTCTCCATAGGTCTGGTGAGATAAACCCAAAAACTTTGTCTGCCTTTTTTTTAATGACCTTAACTCTTTTTCATATATCTTGCAAACCTGAAGAGACTTTTTCTCCTATTTCAGCTCAGTGCTGGAAATCACTCCACATTGCAAAGGCATTATCTATTCCTGGCAATATCTAGGTTGATCCTCTACCTGTTTCCCACTTGGTCTTGATAATAAAACAATAGCGGGAACCACAAATCCCTCTCGCCTTAGTGACTCTGCCAAATCCGTGCTGTGACATTTGCAAAGCCAAAACACTGCCGACCCCCCAAAAAATCCCACTCAGTGCCAATTAGAGTCTGTCTCTGTCTCCTCAGCCAGTCAACCGGACAAACCATGTTTCCCGGATGCCACTCTAATAGGATGTGTGTGATTAGCTGAGCTGCAGGTTAGTGACAGTTATCTGCACACCTGTGTGTGCCACTGCGAGCAATTAAGTTTACATCGGTGCGAGCAAAATTATAGTCTGGTCCCTTTAATTTGAGAGAAGACTGTGACTTCTCAGTCCAGAAGGAGCATATGGCAGACAATGATGCACGCATAAGTTCGACATAAGTTGCAAAAGCCGCTGGGGGAGAAAATACAACAGCACCATCTGCTATAGTGAGGAAGTCCCAGCTACAAAAAGACTCAGTCAATTATTCATCGCGTCACTGGCAGTAACAACCAAGTCATTCTGAGAAAGGGCAGCGTTGAGACCAGTAATGGAAAACTTTCATTACAAGGCGCACTGATATAACATACTGGCATTAGATTAAAACTTGTAACTGCTGTCTTTAACCGATTATAACTATTTATGTGAATAAATCAGTTCATTTATTTATTATTTATTTAAAAAAAAAACACTGATTATCTCAGAGTGTGTACAATGAAAGCCAGGCATATTTTACATTACACAAATGAGAGCAGCCGGTAAAACTGAAGAACCAGCAGAAAGAGTTCAGTGACTGGCCAGCTATCCTACATACAAGTCTCATTCACATATGGCCTCCATTCTGCATAACGTCCATGACCATTAGGAAAAGCTGCACAAATGAGAGAGACGACCGCAGCCTTAAGACGATTGTCAAGCAAGGTCGATTCAAGAATTTGGGAGAGCTGCACTGCTCTGAGGTTGGTGTCAGTGCATCATAGGCTCCCAAATGCAGACGCCTTTGCTATTATCCAACCTGAAGCAGAGGCAACATCAGATGAGTCTAACATGTGCTAAAGAGAAAAAGACGTACAGAGGCTGAGCTGCAGGATTTGTGATGGTTCATAGCTATGAGCCCCGATCACGCTCACGTCCATCATTCAAGAAGATAAACTTTCACATATGTTATATTTGGTACGTAAAGGGAAATATTTACAATTTTTAATATGAGCATTTATTGTTATGTTCTTTGACATAATCTGAAAGTGGGAGCACTTTTTTAGGTTAAAACAACTCATAATTTAGACCGGACAACCCACAGCTGCTCAAAGTGTAAATGCAACGCTGGCGTGCACATCACAATCATCACAGTTTGCTATACTGGATGTTTTAAGTAACTGAGCTGAAAGTTTGGTTTTTTTTTGGATGCGTCAATATTCCAGGTACAATGAAGCGTTGATTTGTCAAGCACCGAAAAGAACCTGAAGGATCCTACAGACTACGGTCATTAATGTTTTTGTCTTTGATGTGGTTCTGATGGTGCAGCTGAATCAATGTGCCAGAGAGAAAGCGGCTCATTCCCCATCTGTGCAAATGCCACCCTCAACCGATCGTACTGTAGATGCACTCCTCATTAGATTAGGAGATCAATACAGCAGCCTTTTTCTACAGTGCGGGTTATTACTCAGACAAACAGACGAGACAAAAGGAAATCCGTCTTCTATTGCCGTTCGGAGAGCCAAAGTGCGACTAAAAGTTAAGTTTGAAAGCACGCTCTCATATGAAGGATTGCGCCTGCTGCTCCTGCAGTGACACCTGAGGATGACGCACTAAAAGTTCACTTTTGCTTTATTTCCACTTGGTTCACATCAGCAGCATCCATTTCAATCTAGAGTCTCATGGTCACCGCCGTTATGTAATCAACTGAAAAGATTAGCAGGATGGATGGCAGCGTGGGCAGACCAGTTTTAATAGAAAATAAAATATAACCAGCACACAGAGCTAATTTAAGCTTGAAAAATGAGATCATTTACTGATTTATTATTTAATCTCTCGCAACCAGCTGGTCTCCACTGACCTGTTGGGGTATGTTTAGGTTCACATCTATCTGAACTGTCCCCTTGGTGAAACACTATTCTTCCATTACACGTTTGGCTTTGGGTAAGTCTCAAAGTGTAACACACTTGATTTGAAAGGTACACTTTCTGCTTTCTCAAACTAGCACATGATTAGCACGTGGCTAAAATGCAACCTGATGACCTGTCCAGAGTGTAACTAGCCTCTCACCCTGTGAAAGTTAAGCTCCAATGAATCAGCTTTATGACTTTCAAGGGCAAGACAACACAAACATTACAGCGAATTCAATTTAACTCCAGTTTTTATGTGAACACACCTTGAGATTATACAGCATTGCTAGCTAGCACAGTACTGTTTTACCTCATAGCTAACGTATAAAGCATTGTATTTTTTTCCTATTCAAATATTATTATCTCTAACATCATTACATCTGCAAGAATTCATCATAAATATGATTCAAGACATAAGAAAAAGGCCACCAAAGACACAAGTCAAGATTCAAGCAGCAACGCAAACAAGAAAAGTCAGGCTTGTTACCGTAACTTCAGCGTCTGCAACTATCTAACAAAACTATGTCTGTAAAATGCTCACTGAACATTTTCTGCTACATAAATTGGGAAAAAAAACAACGTGCTGCTTTGTCCCAAACCCCTGCGCAGTGCCAGAGATGCTCGTTGCTTTTCCACGTTTGATCTGTGGCTATGACACTTTGTTGGTTGTGACTGATCAATGATTTCTAAACCTAGTGGAGTTTTCATCAGTTGAAATGACTATTTATGCATTTGCATCATTGTTAAACTGCAATAATCAATTTTCTTTTGCAAAAAGAAAATCAAAACTCAAAACAACGATGACACTGCGGGAAGAAAAGTTGAGGTAGAAAAAAATAATGCGACCAAGACGACGATGAAATGTTTCACTCTGGAGCGCCCAGCATGCTGACCCGGTCGCGGCTTTGCCATGACTAAAACCCAACAACAACACCGCAAGCAAGAGAAATAAACAGTTTTGTTTCTTAAAATGGAGCAGTACCAATCTGTTCACATTACAGTGCATGGAGAAGAAAGAAGCTATAGGGAATAAGTCAGAGGTGTTTGACAAATACTGAGAAAAATCTGATTGTGTCTGACTTTGCACTATGTGTAAAATAGAAAACTCATTTTTTTAGAGAAACGGCAGACAGAAAGACACAGTGGGAGGCTTAAGAAACAGTATGTTCACATACAACTTGATAATTTATTATTTGTTATATTTCAATATGCTCAGAAGCCCAGAAATACCAATATCCTGCTGCTATTATTATTCTTGTTCATCTGAGAACATATTCGCAAATCTCAGTGTGGAGTTTTAAAAGCCACATTTCTCATAATAAAATGTTGCTTTTTATTGCAACGTCTTTAACGCTCCCAGTCGGCGTTCACACTACCTACATATATTTAGTTCAGCCGCGCAAGTTCATACATTCAACAATGTTTGAAATATCAACGAGTATCTCGGATTTGTTATAGCTTGCTTTTTGTTTGGATAAAGATTTTTCACTTGATTTGAAAGTACCACCGAGACGAAGCCAGGATCGCTGGTGACATTTAAAGACGGTGCACTCGTGCAGACTGCGCATTGTTTTCATTTTTTTTGACGGACTTGCTCTGAACCCAACACTGCTCTGCGTGTTGATATGTGTGCAGTCTTTAAGTGACAGGTTGCACGGCTGAAAGTAAACAAAGACAGACCCAACTGCAGCCCGGAGCCCGGACAGCTGACGCCTTCGTTCGACTTAAATGTTGGTATTAGCTCAACCTCACTCTGTTGTTTTCCACATTTCATTCGGGTCCTTCATTCCAGCCGTTTCAGTAGATCAGCTCAGTCTAAGCAGCACGGGTCTGCGACAGAGGCGTAAGCTCAGTTTCAGTGACAGTCAACCTCAAGCAGTCAAAAACAAGAAACCCATCATCCACATGTGCCTTGTCTGAACTGGTACAGACCAAAGAAGAAGTGATTGGCCTTTCATCAGGCATTCTGCTTGACTGCTCCTCCAACAGGTTCAGACTTGGTTCACCTCATTCTTTTATTCCCCAAACCTTTTGTCCACTTTGCTGATATTTGCTGCTATGGTAGAGCCCAGTTAAGTCAGCACACCTAAAGAAATGAGATTTTTCTTCTTTCTTCTTCTTTTTTTCCCCAGCAACATAAATCCAACATACACAAGTACAGCATTTAGATATAAAAGGAAATAATGCAATAGCACAAGTTATTTACTGCCATTCCATATCTCAAGCCATATTTCCATTTCCATTATCTCCCACAAGTTCAGCATCCCATAAGACGCGTAACTTCCTGAAACTCTCCCCCTTGAACAAACCTTATATTTATTGTCAATTCAGCCAACAGGAAATGCTACCACAGCCTTATCCGCTCGCAGACAGCCAGTTGAGCTCGGCTGCAAAAACTTTCCAGACTCAAAAAAAAGGATAGCACTATCTTTTTCAACAAACAAATGTGAGTCATTCGCGAAAGCATAAAGCTACAGACCTAATTAGTTCCTATGTCGGTGTCATTCACCCCGTGTGCAAAATGCCAATTATGACTCAACATTTACGAGATTAAAGCTTCCTGCAAGCTACAGCAGCGTTAATAATGTCGCTACAGCTTGCAGGAAGCTCTGTCAGCTGCAGACTCCTTGGAGATGGAGCGCACTGTGGAGGGACAGATAAAGGGACGAAAAGCTTTGAACAAAAGGCCGGCTTTGTTTGGTTTTGTACCTGGAATGACAAAACACCATCGACGACACAAAAGGCAGAAATTAAGAATGTCTCGTTAAAAAAAAAGAAGCCACAAACGGGCCGTTTTTACCAACCTATGTAACTACAGCTGGTCTTTATTCATCAGAGCGACACCAGTGGAATTCGTAGCTGTCATGCTACGTCACGTCAGCCAGGAGGACAAAACAAAGCTTTTTCTCCAACGTGCTCCAGTTATTTTTTTTATCAGGTTTGCCAGATGGCTGTTAAATCCAGGCCAGTAACAACCTGCCACTCAGTCTGTTCACAAATTACAGCAGATTGTCCGTTTTGATCATTTCAACAGAAATTATTTGTTTTGATTCAAATTCAGGTCGTCAACCTACTGAGTACAGCGACGTTAAAGCTAACAATCAAGAGATCGATGTAATGAAGCTAAGCAAGGTTAGCGAATTAGGATGTTTTTTTAATCAATTATTATTAAAATATTAATATACTTTTTTTGGTAAGACCTTCTTGCCTTTCACATCCTGAACTGCAACATTATTAGTATGAACCTTTTTCCATGTTCCAGATAATTATCTGTACTTTTGTACACATTCATCCTG
>VUQR01012297.1:47430-63705 GCA_015108515.1 Hemichromis elongatus
TGAATGTGGATGAAGTGCCAAAAACCTTTTTGCTCTCATGTTTTTTTTGTTGTTCTTATTTAAGGCACAGGGCTGTCATTTTTGTTCCAGTCACGGAAAATTATGAATAGCAGCAGGTTTGTTTTAGGAATCTGATCCTGGATCACGGCATCCCCATCCAGTTACTCACTATTAATGTTTCTGTGGGACGCATCGCTTTAAGGCAGTGCTTCTCAATTATTTTCTGTTATGGCCCCCCCTAGGAAGAGAATCAGAATCAGAATCAGAATACTTTATTGATCCCCGGGGGGAAATTATTTAAAAGCATTTCGCGCACCCACCCTCCCCGCCCACAAACACACACACACAACTATAAATAGTATCATTCATCTATAAAATTATAAGTACACCTCTGTTTAACACTTTATCCTATGCTACCTTATATGATGCTAACAGTGCGCCACACTATTTGAGAAGGACTGCTTTAAGGTAGCATATGCTCTGGGTATGCTACAGGAGTAAAGAGAGGGAGTTAATGCTTCAGAGCGATTATTTTTAGGTCATCCAGCGACTGATTGTCGTGTTATTTTTCTGAACTAAGTAGATTCCCAGTTCAGTGATGAAATGACAAATAAAATTGTGTTTACAGCAGGTTATCGTTCACCTTTAATCCTATAATGAGCTGCACCTGTCTACAGCTGTCTCTCCTTTCCTGTATTTGAGCTCTGCCAGATAGTCTTTGTCCACATGTTGTTGGTTTCTATCATCGTTCCTTCTGTTTGACTTCTTTTGTTCGTTTTGAGTCGTTTATTTTGTTTGGGGGTTTTTTTTGTTAATTTTTCCTGAAGGTTGAGAATTTTAACCAAGTCTCCTAAATCAACTTAAGACCTCAATTTTTGCTTGTTATTTACAATAAAGATATTCTGAATTCCTTTTTTGAGGTAGTGAATATTTAGTAGTGGAAAAACAACCTTTTGACATATCACTGCGAGTCTCTTCACAAACCTCTAAAATCACTTAACAAGCCCGTTTGCTCAAAGTACTGTTACTATCTGTTGTTGAGCCCCTTTTTCCTCCTATTGAGCATTTGGTTGAAGCATTTCCAGATGTTCTGGCTATGAAAGAACACACTAGCAAAATATTGCCAGGTGAGTCGAGAAATGATTATAGAGACAGCATCTTCCCTCCAAATACAGAGCCGAGGTAGTGTCGTTTGTCGTTTCTACAGGTGACAGTGCACAGGACTCGCAGATTAACCTGCGCTGGATGCTCCTTAGAGTACATTTATCATCTCCCCAGCTGTGTCAAACTGGAGTGGACAGGTATTTTCTCACGAAGGACACATATATTCACCAAAACGCACCTTAGTCAGCCTTTTATCTGAAAATAGGGTAATAGCGACACAAAGATCTGATGCCCAGAACAACTTTGCAGAGGAATTTTTTTCTGGGTTTCCGAGTATCTGTTTTCTGCACATCATAAATCAAAAGTGTAAATGTTCTGTTACTGTTACTTACTCTTAGCGTACAGAAAATGTCTGGGAGTTTGTTGTTTAACTCAGCAGAAACAGTCAGCGTATTCTCGCCGTTCATTAGGCTCACGCACGCCCGAAGAAAGACTGTCGACTGGCGTTCCTGCTGTTCTGATGCACACTGAGGTGTTTTATATTCTGCAGCAGATGAATCAGCAAGGACCTTTGAACTCTGAAATTTGTGACTTTCTAAAGTTCACGAGGTTAAATAAAATAAGAAACTGTTCCCAGCCAATTAAATTATGTAACTGTGTATCACGATGAGTTTATGGTCCCAGTCGAGCGGGTGTGTAGGCTACGATTACACATGCTATATTTCATGGAGATTTGCACTGTATATTCACAGGAAAAGATGACACACACATTTTAATTAGTCAACCAGCATGGCTAGAGGCATCACCTCAAGTAGAATTTTACACTCTGCCTGACTTAAAGCGATGATGCTGTGGTGGGCGAAAGCCGGGGATGTAGGCTACATGAAACAATCATATTTAATTAAATCTGCTTCTATTTCAGAACATTGTCACATATTTATGTTTCTGGTGTCACACAGGGCAGCAATGCTCAGGAAGCTGAAGTAACAAAACTGGAAAGACACTCAAGGGCTGCGAATAATGGGCTCGAAATGATCTTGTTACGGCACAACTTCCAGTTATTATGACTCACGCAGATTATTCTACTAATGACCATTATTATTTAAACCACGCGCCCTACACAAGCAAATTTATTTAAATATTTTATCACAATAACTGATATGCTGGGACAATTTAATGTGTTGTGGAAATATGGCAGACAACATGCTTCAACCCAGTCTTCAAGAAATTAAAGTCTGATTCTTTTGGCTCATTTTCGAGCGATGTAGCAGGAACACAGGGGGTCACATGCCAGTGCACTGCTGTTACTGCTGGCCTCAAGATGGGATAAATGGATGAGGTTCCCAGGAGAAAGTGCATTTGGTGTAAAACTGCTGTGCATAATTTTTGCATAAAATTGAATATTTGGTGGAATGCATCCAGCATCAGGTTGCTGGTTAAAATTTTTGGGCAAAGCCAGAAGAAGTAGATGAAAAGAGGAAGGCATGTTTAGAGGCAGCAGGAATGAGGACAAAGTAGGACAATGGAAGTGAGAGCAGGCACTATCTAGCGGCTAAGAATAAAAGAATTTCCATATCTTTTGGGAATGTCCTAAAATCTCCCCCTACTGGTCAGCCGTGATGGAACACACTAAGCAGATTATTGGGTTACAGCTTGAAGGGAGTTTCAGTGTTTTTTTTATTTAGGTAATATACCAAACAGCTTGAAGAGACAGGACAGATACTTGCTACAGATACTACTGGCGGCCAGCAGGAAAGCAATAACACGTAAATGGCTGAATGAGGAACCACCAACTGTTTCGGACTGGACAGAAATAATACATAAAATTCAAACAATGGAACGACTAACCTTCGCTCTGAGACTATCTTCAGAAAAATTTGAACAATACTGGAAGAAATGGAAATGTTTTCACAGAGAAAAGGCTCTAGGCCCATGTGGAAATTCCTTACAACAGTTGTACTAATAAGAAATATTTAGTTGTTTTTGTTTTGTATATAACTTGGATGTATAACCATATATATACTAATTTTCTCCACAGATGGTATAACCCCTTTTTTTTTGTTCGCTTTTGTGTCTTACTTTCGTTATTCTATGTTTAATGTAAAACTGAAAAATATTCAATAAATATATAGTCTTAAAAAAAAAGAATACAAAAGGAGAGATTCATTCTTCCCAACTCTTCTTGCTCATTGTATGATTGTTGGGTTTTTCTCTGTGTTATTGTAGGACTATTATCTTACAGTAAAAAGCACCTTGAGGCCATTGTTGTCCTGATTTGGTGCTATATAAATCAAACTGACTTGAACGGCTCGGGATAAGTGAGATGGAGGCAAATGAGCCGCTGCGGTGACGCTTAACAGGAGCAACTGAAAGAAGAAGTCTTTTGGGAGCAAATTGCGGTAATGTCTCAAAGCGTGTTCAAGAAAAACTCTCAGGTCTTTGGATTAGTTCAACTCCATCCTCAGGTCTTTTAGACGACATTCAGATTGTGTTATAGAAAGTAAATCCACGGGTCAGGTCAGGTCAGGAAAGTGTCCGATCTTGAGTGTTTTTTAGTTTGAGAGGCTAATACTCCCGCTCAATGTTTAAAAGGCTTTAATGATTGAAAACAGCCATGCAGGTGTTTTGTGTAGTGTAGGTATCAGTAAAGTTATGAACTCAACAAAATGTAGAGTAAAAACAGTGGATCCCCAAAAATGTTCCTCAGAGACTGGATTAAGTGACTTTGAGACCATCGCTGACCTCTGTATCATCTGACCAGCCAGGCAGAGGATAGAGTCCAAAAATCACTGCAGGCAGTGCGATCGACCCAGAAAGAGAGGGATAAGAATTAAGCTAAGTCAGCTTGGACCTAAAGCTCTTCCTCTGCCCAGCCTAGGAAAATAAAATGGATGAAATAAGACCCAGCCACAGGATACCAGCCTGTTGTGCCCATGTAGCTTTAGGTTATCATTAAGCTTCATAAATGTCCTTCTATAATGTTTTTAAAGAGTGCTCTGCTTCCCAAATCTGAACTTTTAAGCTGTCTTTTTTCTGGTGCCGACAGGTGCAGTTCCATATTTTTAGGAGGCAAAAGGAGTTAACAACACTTTGCAATGCTTTTCTTCACTACCTGCAGGTCTACAAGAAATTTTCCCTTCAGCAATTTTTGCTTTTTGGCTTCAGCTACAGTTACATCTGTAAAACCTGTGAGAATATTTTGTGCTTTAAAGACATTTTTCAGACTCACCTATTCTCAATGCAGCCACAAGTACCAACCACATAATTTCACTGGACGAATTTGCAGGATTATTTTTTAGAACCACGGTTGATTTCTTTGGATCCACACAAAAAGATCTGACCAATCAGACAACTAGATTAAGCATCAAGCGTGTTTGTAACTCAAATCGCACACAAGTACTAAATATACAATGATTTAGAAATAGTACCTCAGACACAAAGCTCGACGCTGCTCCGGGTGAATTGGCTTTCAGAAATCATTTCTCTACCTCCTCAGATGTCGTCCCAATTCTACCAACAAGACCTCAAATTGCTTCAAGTGGTCGTGATACAGCCTTAACACCTGGATCAAACCTTGAAATTCTCCCTGCTGCTGCTTCCTCTTGAGAACCGAACGTACCCAGAATCTCACGTTCTTACAGGACCAGCTAATCGCGGCTTTATGTCGAATTCATTTTTTTTCCATGTTATTTGAAGACAAATTGAAGATTACAATGCATTCGGTGTGCACATATAGTACACGACAAGTTCGGATGCAGAAAATTTGTAATTTCATTTGCTTTTTTTTCTTAAGTGTTTGGTATGTGAGGACATTAAACGCCATAATGCTGAAGAAGAAATCATTAAGTCTGCAGTTAAATTATGTAAAAGTTAGGCATAAAAAAACAGAACAAACAATTCTCCCTCAAAAGTATAAAGTATGAGAAAGTAGGGGTTGGTACACATAAAGAACAGAGGCAGAACAATGAATGACATCACTGAGAGAGAGTTCATGCCTCTTGCTTTTTAAAGCTGATATGACCCTCAGGAAAGGCTGCTGGTAATGTTGCAGTGTGAGCTTCATGTCGAGGCAAAACTAACATTCCTTATTAAAGAAACTGCCAGCACGAAACAGTCTGTGGCTAATAATAGTCAGCGCAGAGAAGACTTTCCAGTTATAGGTGAAATGATCTTGTGGTAAAATGTTTTTAGTGACATTCTAATGCTCGCACTTTTCTCGAGTCTGCTCCTTACTGCAGACGCTAATTAAGATGGCACATGCTACAGTGTTTTCTTTCTATGGCCTGAGGCGCTCTAATAAAAGGGCCACTTCAAACAGCTAGCGAGCTTCTAATTAAATTCCTCCGCAAATTAATGAGACAGTGTTTACGCCTCCGTGAGACGATTAGTGATACGACCAGAACTGTGCTCCAATGATACCGATGTTTAGTCCCAAACTGGCTCGGTGACTCCCTTAGTGTATTTCCTCTCAAGAGCACCTAAATGATATGCAAATAGTAAAAGCTAATGTTCTTCTGTGAGTAAAACATTGTTGAAGGCCACTAGACACAAATTGCCTCTCTGTATTTACTGAAGATTTTTTTTCTCATACTACTGGGTGGCTGAAAAATAAAACTGCCCCTGGTCGTGTTTGCTATAACAATATGTGACTTAAAAAAAAATTAACCACGTACTATTTTTTAAGTTTTTGCCTTCAGGTTAAAAAGTATGCCTGTATGTTTACAATGTTAATAATAAATAAATAGAAAATGATTGTTGAGGGAAAATAATTCTACACTTTTAGATGCTAAAAACATTATAAAAAAAACAAGCCACGGGTGCTGATATAGGACTCTCGGATAAGCAGGTGACCTATACGCTGAAAGCTACTGGAGGGACTAGTTTGAGCACATCCATGGTCATTTCCTTTGCGGCAATGCCAAACACTCTCTCCCTGTTTTTCTGCAAACTTTCTTTCCATCCAGCCCGATACATGCTAAAATGTCAAAAGTATATCTGAAAAATAAAAAGTCTTGCCTCCACAATATGCTTCTATACAAGTGAAATTAGTTTCTTATTTGAGGGAAATGTATTCTCTCGGAGCTTACATTGGGAAGATTGTGTTTTGCGTCACTCGGGAACATATCAGTGGTGTTTTGCTCTGATTATGTCATTACAGAGGTTATGATTCTGGCGTTTTGTCAGCTTCGGAGTTTTAAACCGTGTCTAAATCTGCCCCTCTGCAATGTAATTTAAAGTTGTTTTCCATTTATATGCAGATGATACATGACTGTATTTCTCATTCAAACCCACAGGGAGCGGCAACCCAGTTCCACTCTATATCCCACAGACCTAACAAATTGAAGCCTGACAAAAGAATTACTGGGCTTAAACACATTTCCAACTAAATAAAATCCCTACTTGGCACCAGTCCGTCAAAATTTTCTCCTTCCTCGGTTTGTTTTGTTATTCTTTGTAGTCGAGCTACAGACCCACTAAATGTTGAACACCCTTAATAACGAAGCATTTTTCACACATCTCATTTATACAGTCTGGAGAGCATAAAGGGCTTTTTATAGTACCATCATGGAGTATAAGTTAATAAAGTATACTGCAAGAATAAGACTTGTGGTTACTGAATAGTACAATGCATTCTTCTGTGTATGTGCATTTTAAGTGAATTGTGGAGTATCCAAGCATCCTCTTGTGATTCATTACAGAGTTGTATCAAATCAAAAAGGGGACCTCAGTTAAGTTTTGCCCCTGGGCCCAAATGGGATTTGAATCAGCTCTGGACAAAGGGACTAAAACCTTGCCACCCATTAGGAGCAGTTTTTAAGTTTGTTGTTATTAAATCTTTACAATGAACATTTTTTATTGTAATCCATTTGCAATTAACGTCTAGCTTTTCTAGCAGTCCTTCATCTTTTAACTGTTCCGTGGATTTAACGAAAATCGAAATCTTACAAGAAGCCAGGAAAACGCTTGGACATTAAATACACATACCTATTTATCAGGGGAAATGTCAAGTTTGTCAAAATAACAAAGTGTCTCACTTAGAAATTCTAATTATAGCTTTAAAACGTTCCTTCAATGTTTGGAAATTATGCAAAAAAGGAACTGTATGTCTTTGAGAGATAAGAAGAAAGCAGACACTGACATTAACAATAAAAACACTGAATGTTAAAGTTCACCCAAACTGGTCTTTGCTTTCAGGAAAGGAGAAGTGAAAGCAGAATATTAGGCTACATTTCCTTCACCACTTTGGACCAGACCTGCCACAACTCAGACCTTTCACAGCTTGTTGGGTATCTGACATCCAATCCCATCGGTCTCATTACAGCTCGCAAGGCTGTTGCGACGTGACAGAACGAGAGGAGGTGCCAAGCGGTGCAGGTGTGGGTCGTGGCCAGTATGAGAACTGCATTTGTTCTGGACTTTGGCCTCTCCTGACGCCACATCTTTCCTTTCGCTAATCAGAACTTAAAAGGTTTCAAACAGCAAAACAAACGTTGTTGCCAGGACCACAGTAAACATATTGATCAAAATATAGGGCCACGTCTTGACATTTTCTGGATTTTTACGCATAATACTTAAACAACTTCTTAAGCAAAACAAGTATAGTATATTTGAACATTTACGCATGTTTTTGCATTTTTTTTAACGAATATGTGAATATAGTTACAGAACTGTACGACTATAAACAATAATTCGCAATAATGTCTCACACATCCATGCAGTATTTCAACAAAAATAAAACTTTAGTGATAAATATAACAAAATGAATACGCACAAACCCGGGAGCGCAGTCGTATTTTACGCACGAGATTCCGAGGAGAACCTCCCCCTAAAGCACGGTCGTATAGAAACAAAAAAGAGTTACGAACTAACTAAAGCAAGTTTAAAAAACAACCCGCGTACATACAGACATACAAAATTTGTTTTATTCGTCTTACCTTTTCTGCAAGACCCAAAACGGGTCAGACAGGAGAGCAAAACTGCGCACAAAATCCACCACTTGTTGGAGAGAGGCATGCTGCTGAACGGGGGGCTGGTCTGCGCGGAATGTAAAGTTAAGAGGGAAACTTCAACAAGTTGAAGGGCTGTAGCGCGCGCTCACGATTGTGCACGTGTGTGGGAGGGTGAGTACTTCCTTTCGATATCACTGAGCCGGTAGACACTGCCTACGTCACTGAAACTCCCAATAATTTCCTGGGATACATCGATAGAAGGGAATAAAGTCTGACTCACAAGACTTACAAAGAATTGAAATTGTATGAAGTATGATTGTATGAAGCAATTGTATTAGATTGCATAAAGATGGGAATGTTTGATTATTATATCGCCTTCTCTTATCATGTTTCTCAAGTAAATAATGTTACGTAAATGTAATCATAACAATAATAATAAGAGGGTTGGACAGAAACTTTACAGCAGGAGAAAATCCATTGCTCTCTCTCACACTCGGGAGCTCATGAACTTGCATCAAGCTGAACCCCAGGTAGCATCTTTGCATATTCATCTCACTGTGAGAAATTTTCTCCTGCAGTGCATTGCAGAGACTCAGCTGTCTGCTTCATGCAGAAAATGCCGGAGCCTTTGGAACGATTCTGAAATGCTTCTTTTTCCAGCACCTCTGCTGGTGACACAAGCTGTAATTGAGCTTTGAGTTGGCTCATATAGCCTGAAATTACTGTCTGCAATCCTCTTTTCCCCCACAAATGTTCATAACTTGGATGGATTCATTACACTGTATTAAATACCCCAGCGGATTTATGTACAATAGCACACTTTGTTAAATGCAGATGGTTGCATTGCTGCCAAGGCTCGGGATTTGAGTCACAGTTGGGGGTCAATGACAATTAAAGATTAGTTCTTTGACTGTCACATAAAACACTTTTGTGGAGATGTTCTTTATCTGTCAGAGATTAAAGGTGTTTGCCCGGTGCTGTACACAGTTAAAGCGCTATGCTGTTTTAGGATCCATCCATTCTCTTCGGCTTATCCTTATCAGGGTTGCAAGGGGGCTCGAGCTTGTCCCAGCAACTATAGGGCAAGAGTAAAGTACTGTACTATACACCTAACGCATTCACACTGATGCCCAATTTATAACCACCATGTCTTTGTACTGTAGGAAGAAGTCAGAGTACTTAGAGAGAACACGCAAACCCCACACAGAAAGGCCCCGGCCAAAAAGGTGCAGTCGAACTCTGCTGCACGCCACATCTCAGGTCCACGTATGGCTGCTGTAAACTGGAAACATTTCTTGTAAGTTATGGAATATTCTTTTCAGGTTCAACAATTTTTTTTTCTGCAGTCGTTGAAGGATGTTTAATGTCCTTTGTTAAAATATTGCCTCGTGATTCTAATCGACTCCATCCTTTCACAGGACAGAGCTCAGTGTAGCACAGGAACAGAAAGTAGCCACACACAAAAAAAAAACAAGAAATGTTAGACCTAATTTTCAAGTAATTTTCAAGAATAATATTGTGTTTTTTGTGTCTTGGTGTTTTCTGGAATGCTTTTTTCCTTTTTGTTGTTATAGCTTACACACAAGGTGTACTTTGACGTTGGTGCCTTAATGCACCACTCGTGGCAATTATGGTTACAGAGAAATTGTCTTCTTTAAAGAGGCAATAAAATCCACATTAGGGTTGACCGAGAGGTGACAGCGGAGGGTATTTGCCAGCCAGGAGATCACGCTTTGTGTCCTGTTTATGAGTTATGTGGTTATTACTTTATTTGCCTTGTTGTCACTTGTTGATTCACCGATTTCTTTCCCTTACTCCTGCTTTTTGTAGGATGTTTAGGCGCCAGTTGTTTTTCAGGTGAGGTTTACAGTGTAATACTATTTAGATTAGGTTCAGGTAATGATTGTGATTCAGGTTCAAACATGCCATGAAACATGCACACTGAAAAAACGTACTCTGTTATTGTAAATGTGATGGCAACTGGTGTGAAGTCTGACCAATGAGTTTGAATCTCTGAAAGAACAAATGTAGAGCTGAGGTGATTCAGGATGACTCTCTCTCTGGTTTTTCTTTCAGGAAATGTTTAACCAGGAAATGGAAATGAAACCTGAGAAACTGGTGTTAATGAGTAATCTGCCTGCGTATAGAAGAAGACATTTACTGTAATGCTACAACCATAAACACTTCATACCACCCAAAGGCTTGACTAGAAAGTTGGGCTTTTAGACAAATATGTGTTATCAATTTTGCAGCGGATGAATTGAATGATGTTAGTGTTTAAAAAGCAGGTACTATCAAAAAACAAAAAGAAAAGAAATTTGACATTTTTCCATAACTGACTGACCCACGAAAACTTTATGAGCTCTCTCTAGTTGCCGAGACAAACTTTTTCCAAACAAGACTTTGACAGCAGGTCATAGTTCAAGTCCTCAGAACAGCTGGAAAAATCTGTGCAGGGAAAGTTAATATTTGTTTCGTCTCCCGAAAGCCCTCTGAGGTGCCATCGAGCCAGCCTCCCAAACCACAGTTGCTCTCATGGAGACCGTAAACGGCCAGCAGCAGGATCGTGGTCATATTTGGTCAGCTCCCTGGAGTGACTGCGTGGATGTATATGCGTGTGATGCAAAATGGGAAGAGTGCAAGGTTTGTTTTTTATTTGACAATAAAATGATGAAAATAAAATAAACCAAGATAGTTGAGGGTGAAACGTCCATGAAGATGCCATTAACTGTATGACTCAGTGACATTAACACACCCTGAGTAAACTGTGACTATTTCATTTTTCATAGACCCATGTCAAGGTTTCACATCGAGTCTTCACATAAATTTAAAACATAGTGTACATGTGGTTCCAGTGAAGGCATTTTCATTAATATAGATTGAAAGATTGATGTGCTGCATTTCATTAATCACTCGTGTGCTCTTTTATTTTCCTTAGCAACTAGGAGTGTGTTTGCATCCTTCACATTTTATTTGTTTTTATAGCCCCACCCTCATTCTTATGGTTTATTCCCTGAAGCCTATATTATGAGGAGAGTTCAGCATGCTTTGTTGGGATCTTTCCATTATCTGGACTCAGTTACCCTAAAATGGGTAATCAGGATAAGTGTCACATGAAGCTGGTTGTCAACTGTGTAAATTAACACACATGAATGGGGAGGTGCCAGCAGCATCTGACCAGTCACAACTATACGCAACAGCATAAAGGAAGATAAAACTATTTCATGGGGGGGGAGCACATAATACAGACTGAAAGTAACACAGCAGCTGCAGTCAAGACAGCAACAGGAGTGTGTGCGTATGTGTAAGAGGAAAAGCACCACAGTTTAGTATTTAAAGTGCTGTGTGCTATGTGTGTGTGTCCTTTAAGCTTTAAGAGGTAGTGTAAGAAAGTTTGGCCTATTTAAGAAAGCCAGCAAAAATGCTGATGGTGTGAGTTAACAGACTAGTCAATATCACAACCGTAGTATTGTTAAGGCACGGGACAGCCTGATCTATCATCACCCATCACTCTGTTCAAAGTAATGTTTGAATGTGCATTAGAAAGTTTTATTTTTGCAGTCTCTGTGAGGTTCTGTGGTTTGAGAGTAAAGAATAAATATGTCAGTAAATTAAGGCTGACAACAGGCCATGTGCAAATTAGCCTAGCCATAAGTAGTCTACAAATACGTGGCCTGTTTGATATTAATGCTTAATGCTTACCGTCTTAAAGCAATAGCCAAGGTTAATCATAAAGTTACCTGGATAAGTTGATATCTTGCTTCAGATTTCAGACCTTAGGTCTGTTCAGCCCTGATTATATCAGCAATAGTTATTTCAGAGAATAATATCTGCAAACCAACTATACACAACATTCAATAACAATAGCAGACAAAGTGAGAAACTAGCTAGCGAACCAAATGAAGAGCCCAATGTTCATCTCAGGAGCTAATGGAGACCGTCACAACAGTAAAGAAATGTAAATATACTGAATTTCTTGTGCCATAGCACCTGAACCAATCATGAAAGTTGCAATCACAGTACCACCAGATCTTTATGTCATACTTGGCTGTTTTACAAGAAAATACAAGCATGTGCCTGTGAAAGCTGGCAGCTGTTCATTCACACAGAATGAACAGCTGCCACTGAGACAGTATCAGCAAACTGGGCTTTAAACTTTGTCCAAATATCTCTGAAAGTGACAAGAGTGTAAGACTCCCTGTCTGCTCTGGTTGGACATTGGGAGACATTGAATAGATCTTTTAGTTAGGATATATGAAAACTATAATAAATCCCAGCTTTAATGTAAAAATATATATAAATGACCCAACACAGGTTTTCTTTACTATGGCCGCACCAATGGGCCAGTTTGTTTGATGGCACATTACAGCCACTAAAGGTAGGCAAAAGGGGGAAGGGGATGGAGAGGTGAAAACTCATCCAAGGATGCTGCGGGAGTTATTCCTGGAAAATTTGCCAACTTTCTCATTAATTTGCCACTTTATTGTAAAAAATGGACACATGAATGGATATATAGATACCTACTTTTTGCAAACTTTTAGCAATCTGCCAAAACTTGTTTAAAACAAAAAATTGCTAAATTCACTCAGTTTAAAGCTGGCACACTGAACTTCTTTGAGAACTCAGAAATAAATCAAGCAGGAAAAAAAATCCAGCTTTTCAATAAAACAGAATTTAAAAGTTCAGGATAACGGCAATAATTACATTTTAGCATTAAAATATGATTTTCATTAAAGAGCTTGCACATACCGGTGGATTAACCATTACAGAAACATGAAAAATTTATTTTGGTAATGCTGTGGCATAATTTTAAGCTCAAAATATATTCCTTTTTGGATATTAGCATAGTTAACCTCCGCATCTGACATTTTATTTATGGTTATATTGTTAAACTTAAAACTACCTTAACCCTAAAATACAGTGGCATCTTTTATGTTTTGCAACTTATTCTCTTTTGTAATTGAAACATCTTTGACCAACTCCACACTTTTTCTTTGGTCCTATTTGTTTGAAGGCATGCCCGTGCAGTGCGCTAATCAGGCAGCCAACAACACCCTTCACTTGACCGTTACTAACAAATGTTCAGAGATGTTATTGCATGCTGTTTTAGATGTTGCCTGGCTAAGTAATCGCATATGGAGCAATATACCCGCTTCTACTCTTGTTTCATATTGGTTTATGGACACTGATTACAAAACCAAAGCTGCATTTTCCCATGAAAAGTGGGGTTTCAATTTCAGTTTAGTTTGTTTAGCATGTTTAGCTCATTTGAGACTGTTTTCTTAAAATATGTCATGTTTCTTACACAGTCATTTTTTAATTTTTTAATTTTTCTTTGTGCATTTAGCTAACAGATATCACTATTCCCATTGGGCAGCCTTGCTGAAGCTATATTTACATTTATGTGCTTTTTAAAATCGTTTCCCCAGTGATGAATGACTCACTTCCATGTCTATTGAAAGATATTCCAGCCACAATGCCACATAATTTCCTTAAACTTTTTTTATCATTTCTGTGTTTTTACCGCAATCAACATATCCCAGTACAGCATTTTGCACATATATAAATTAAAAAACATATTATAATGTTATTAAAGCCTCATATTTCAGAAGAACTATATTCAGTGTGTTGTTACAATTTAGCTGTATCTCCTAACCTACAGTTTTTTTACTGTCAGAAATACGATGCATTTGATGACTTATTTTGGAGACCACACAGACAAACAGTAGGATTTAGTGTCGTGAAGATGCAATAAACAGACGCCCATTCAGTCTTGATGATGATATTCACTTCTAAGGTTCCTGAAACAAAAGAAACCACACTAGGAAAACAAAAGGCGAGTTATCTCAAGCCATTGGCAGATACACTCTTGTTTTTAGAAAATGAGCCCCGAAGGCAGAAAAATCCACAGTCCACAGTCCTGGCGCTTAGCCAGTGTGGTGGTTGCTTTGTTGTGCATTTGTTCACATGTGTGGGATGTCGGCGGACAAGAATGTGCCTGTCTCCGAGACTAATCATGCAGAGCCATTACTCACTCTGTTCGGGGAAACAATGTCTCTGTAGTCCCCCAAGTTCTGTGTGGAAACTTTAAGAATGAGAGAAAGTTTTACATGGTCAAATCCGCAGAAAAGCTCTGATGGAATTTCCTATATGCTAATTTTCCCACGATATCATGACCTCAATATTTCTCACTTGGAACAATGTGTCAAAGCAGAATTCTGACATTAGCAGATGAAAGGATGACATTGTGCTTTGTTCTCAAGGACTGTCTGGATATCCGTCTGAGGATTAATATAATTTCTGAATTTTACATAATATGTTTTTTTTATACTTTGTTTACAGTACATTTAAAGTTAATTAGGTAGTAAAATTTTACAAAAATTAAAATTACTTATATTTATGTGTTGCTGTATCTATCTGCATAATCAGAATAAACTTTATTCACCAAGTATATAAATACAGATAAATTGGGCTTCGTTTACCTCAATATACTTAACAGAATAGACAAACACTATAAACAATAACAACATGTTTAGTATGTTTCCAGATTGTTTAATAGAGTAGACTGAAAGATTATGGAATAAATAAAAGATGGTTAAAAGTATTAAAGTATTTATACGAGAATATGACAAACATAAACCTTTAATGTGGCTCATGCAACGATACGGAAAGTAATAAAGTCCAAAACATGAAGTAAATTTGGATATAAAAAAAGACAAAAACTAACAACAACAACAAAAAGAAAGTAAAAGGAGTAAAAACAGACAACTCAATGAGCTCAAAAGGAAACATAGGACCTGAAATAAAACAAATCCTCAAAGAAAGCAGGAAATAACCAAAGGAGACATGAACACAGAGAGTACAGAACAAGCACGAGACAAGAAAATAAAAGGGGACCGAGATGCAAACGCAGTATGACACAGAAGAGACAGACGAGAAGCACTGGAGAGGCCGGTCCTGCTAAATACTAAAAATAGCCATGAACCAGAAAACAAACACTAAAACTCATAACTCGAAACTATAAAGTAAAACAGCAGGCGACACAATATAACCAGAGCTTTGACTACAGTAACAGAAAAGTCAAAGCAGGAATCCAAACATTAAAATGAACACAAAAATCAAAACTTTACACAGAGGAGTAGCAGGAAAACCCAAACAGAAACTCATATATTAACTAAGGATTCAAAAAAAAGGATGTAAACCACGGCCATGACACTGCCAGCTTTCTCTGCCCGACTGCCCGACCGCCTGCGTATGACCTCAACTTTAAGACTTGGATTTTAAACTCTTACTCACCCTCCTTTGTTCTGCTTTTGGTTCCTCTTCCCACTGGATTGGTAAAGTTAGCTAAAAGATGATTCATGGCATAAAACACAAGACACGGCTTTACAGCAACCACTGCAGCTGTCACAATTTCTTTACTCATACCCGTTTTCTCATCCTTTAGAACACAGACAGGAGGATGAAGATCAAGGTTCATACGGTTCATACGGTTCTGAGGGGCTGCTCATAAAAACATGTCACATATGAACACTTAATAAGGCATGAGTAGAATTAAAGTATCCAGAAGTGACAGATTTTTATAAAGTTAAATCTTTTATTTAAATTATTCATGTCTCCATTAAATTCCTGCTCTGTTGGTGGCGTTGTCACTTGGTGTTCGTTCTCTCTGCGGTAGAGTATCACTTCCTGTTCTTGTTCCAACACAGTGGTGTTTTTTTGAGTAGCTTATCTGCATAGCAATTTAAGTAAAAACGTTTAGATACCTTTTTCTTTTCATAGTTTAATCTTCACGTGCTTCATCGGAAGCACACTCTCTGTGTACTCACTACCTAATTTATCACCAAAGTCACTCACTGTGTCTTTACTGTTTTGCTAGCTTAGCTTGTAGCCAACTTGCTAGCAGCATGGCCTCTTCACCTGTCCTTCCTGCACTTTCCTGCTCATTGTGTCAGATGTTTAGTTACTCCTCGGCCTCCTTTAGCAGTAATGGTACTTGTAATAAATGTAGCATACTTGCAGCTCTGGAGGCCAGGATCACTGAATTGGAGACTCGGCTTCGCACCCTTGATACACCCGTAGCTAGCCAGGCCCCTGTAGCAACCGAAGTTAGCGTTAGCGTAAGCCCCGCTAGCTGTTCCCCGGCAACCCCAAAGCAGCTGGGGAGAGAGGGCTGGGTGACGGTGAGGAGGAAGCATAGTCTTAAACAGAAGCCCCAGGT
>VUQR01012298.1:0-22400 GCA_015108515.1 Hemichromis elongatus
GCAGGATTTTTAAAATGAAGTTGTTAATCCAACTGCTAATCTACATGTTAAACCCTCGAGCAAACAGGAAAGGGAAATGGATTTTGAAATGCAGTTTATTAAATTGGAATTCAAAAATGAATTTACAAATGCAGATTTTATTTTACAATTCATTAGTTAAGCACAGAAATTTTTATTTCGATGCGTGTGGCTCTTGTGGTCCTCCATATTACACTCCAGAAAATGAATTACAAGATGCAAGTGTACTTAACAATAACTGATTAGTTATCAATAATGAAGTAATCAATTAGTAATCAAGAGTGAATTTTTGGAAGGGTGCTGAGTGATTGATATAAAAAGTCTGAGTTTGCATGAGCAAGACAGTGGCAGTGATGCAGAGAAATCTGTTTGATGATGGAGAGCTTATGTAAAGTGTGACAAAGAGGCAGTCAGAGCTGCTATCATCTCCTTCTCTCTGCTTTCTCTGAGCAGCACATCAGTTTAACACACACGCACACACACACACAAACACAAACACACTCTTTATCCAGGTAAGAATCACATGTTTAATGGGCCACAGCAGGCAGTTACTTGAAATCTACACAGAAGCAAACACCTCCAGCCATGTACCATCTACAGCAACCGTCTCTTTTTTCAGCTGCTTACTCGTTCGTCTCGACCTGCTTTGGCTAATCTTTCTAATTTTCTGTGTGCTGAATGCGGGCATGTGTCTGTTTGGAGATGTAATGTACCATCACAGCCTTGAAAACTACCTCATGTTTGATATGTTTTCTCGGGTGCCTGAAGGCTCAAGTGTTCTTCTTTTCCTCTCACCAATAAATGGATGAAGTACTTAGAGTAATCTTATTCTGTACATGCCTCTAAGCCCTAAACAGTCTATTTTAAGTTTGTTTTAACTGCAAACAGCATTTTTTGTTGAACAGCTAGACTGTATATCTATTATACAACAATATGTTTGTGCTACAGTACTCTCAAAGGATTGCTAGTGAGTTAGAGCACATATGTTACCAAGAAAGCAGTGGCACTGAACTTCATCTAACTAAGGTAGAAAAACTGCTGAAGTGCAGTAAATAATACTAACTAATACCAACTCAAGTCAACTATATTTCATCTATGTATCACAATGCCTATGATCTGCAGGCACTTCAATATTGCTAGCTTGCTAGCAGGTTAGAATTTAGCTAAACAGTCTTACAGAGTTGCTGGTCACGTCTGTCGTGAACATATGAAAGAAGTTCCCACATTGAAGCTAAAATAAAATGTAAACCAAACTTATTAACATAGAATTTGCTTTGAAAACTTTTCAACTTTTCAACAATGCTGTTAAAAGCCTGCCTGCCAAAACCTTCAGCCCTCATTGTCTTTCTTCTTTTTTTGTGTATCTGTCCGTCCATCGCTTCCCTCTTCTGACAGTCGACAGGTCCACACAAAACTCTGCTGTGTGTTTCTGCTCACTTTCACGCACCATGAAATATTCACAGCTGAATGCATGTCCTGTTTATTATTCATGAGATTACTTGATCTCAGAATCATTCACACACAGCTCGTGGTGGAGCACACATGCACACGCTCTCATGTTTGAATAAGGAGTGTTCAGGTTGGTATAAAACAAAGTTAAACGTGCAAAGAACTTCCAAAATTCCTGAAGTCACTAAAGCTAATAGTGAGCTTCTAAGTTAGAGCCAGTTGACAATTGTTGGTGCTTCTAGCAAAGGGATGGAGCAGATGTGCACATTTTTATTTTGCAGTAATTGGAGATAAAGTATGGGAATTTCATGAGTGGGACCACGCCTCCAAACACGCCCCTTTCAGTTCTTATCTATATATGATCCCCCCAGTTCTACAAGCTTCTATTTAGTACATGGGGATCTGCTAGGCCCCAACCACCCCAAGTCCCCTTCGAGGCCTTCCCCAAACCGCAGCTCAATTTACGTCCACACCATTCACCTTTATCTACGCTATCTGTCAAACCTCAAATGAGGATGTGGGCTCAGCTAGTGAAAGTTACTAAATGGTCACACTTTTGCATATTTACTGAGCGTATTATAGTCCACTGGTTCACTTTTTGACAGAAATGTATAAAAAGTTGATGATTTACAGGCAGAGACCAGAGACAGAGTTTTCTGAGTGCATTGTTACCATTCCTGAATATCAAAATATGTCAGTGCACAAGTATATTCAATATGAAGGGAACTCTGGTTTGAAAAACCTAAATTTGAATCATTCCGTATGTTTTTAACCAAAAAAAAAGGTCTAGAGAGTAAAAGTGAAACTTAAACCCAAGAAGTACAAAATACTAAAGAGCTCACTCTCTCTGGGCTTTTATAGAGGATGATTGTAAGATAGTTCATAATAAATGACAGACTGACAGGATTCAAAATGTTGATTTCAAACATGAAGTGTGTAGTAATAGAATTTCTAGGACTCCATGCTCAAATGCTTCTTTTACACACATGTTTTTGTTGTGGTTAAACTTTTTAGCTAACAATTGTTTAAGTTATCATTCAGAAATGGGTGCTATTGTGTATTCTGTACCACTGAGCCCTGATTAACTGACCAATCAGCATGTGCTATATTTTGCCTATATTTAAGAAATTTAGAAAGCGCTTGCTTGCACAATGCCTACCACTACTGCTACAAGTTTGAAGTTAACTTTGATTCTGAAAGTTTGGGCAATCTCCCAGGAATTTGTCCTTTTTTTTGTCTGTTTTAACTGCAAGTGAAATGCACAGGAGGAATAAACAGTTCTGAACATGCTATCACAGTAGCTGCAGGCTTCCAAGGTAGGCATGCCAGGTTACAGTGTAGGCTTTTAGAGGGGTTTGTGGTTATAACGTACCTACAACATAACACAGATGTATAAATCCCTGTTAGTGTTGTCAGACTTCTAGCCCTAGTGGTGAAACAAGCAGTGACTGCAGCTAGACAAAGAGAATCGTTCTCACAATTTACCTACAGGAAAAGGGAAATATAAGGAGCATCAGCAGCTGATAAATATGCTGGCGTTCTTTAAAGTGCGACACACGTGTTCTTAATCAGTCTCCAGTGGTGGTCAGGTTGGCCTTCTTTAAAAAAAATGACCCATAAATCAGAATAAATCTCAGCTCCTTTTAGACACAGTGTTCCAGTTCTTTTAAAATGTGTTGTGGGACCTTCCAAACACTAATGGAGCATGGCAACAGTCCACGATGAAAATCTGCAACCACTCAATCTTCAAAGCCATCGTGTTTCTGAGGATGTCCCGTTCTCAACCGACCACCGATAAATGATAGTAGATACTTAAAGACTGTCTCCTCAAGCATGAGCCGAGCACAATTTCCCGTAAAACTCCACATGCTTCAAAACGTGAAATAAAGAATTTTGAGCTGAAATGGTTTTATTTCACATCATGACTCCACACTCACTGCTTTTGATTGCAGCAGTGAACAGATGAAGTGTTCGCGTCAAGGGAGTCATGTCTTCCTGCCTCACTTCACCCACACAGCCCGGTGCACACCGCATTTCTTTAGTTACAGTGCACAGCACTCCGTGCTGCGTGCAACACTAGCTTAAAAATACAGTTCCTGAAGGCAGCTGTCATGCAGGTTACAAACAAAGGTACATGTTGAATTGCAAAATTGTGAATGAAACATAACTGAAAATCTTAAATGGTTAAAGATCACCAGGCAGGTGTCTAAATAAGTATGTTACTTACTAGCACCATCATATAGAATCAATACATTATCCTTACTGATTCAGTTTTAATGGAAATGGTCCCCAAACTTTAAAAACATAACGTATGACAAATATATCCTTACTAGCACTTGATCAATGTTTATTTTTAATGGTGCCCTGATGAGTTTTTAATAATTTGTTGCACAGCAACAGAGCTTGGCATTGCAGAAGCAATGATTTAAAGACAGTTTCTGCTGATATATTAACAAACAAACTAATTCCAACATGTTGTAAGACCAAATATAGGTGTGATTTATTTTGTTTTTTTTTATTGCATATTTCGTAAAATTATTTAAACATTTTCTAGCCAAGCAGTAACCTCCTGGATGCAAAAAATATTGAGCAAACATCGAAGTGCCAAAAACTGCAATTCCTCCATGGCCATTTGAGAGCCTCTTAAAAAGCAAGTGAGCTTACATAGATGCAAGACACAGAACTTCATGGAAAAATTATTCAAAAAACAGTTTCTCTGTAGCTAAAATCCCTCTTCATACCTGAAATAGGAAACCCCTTCCAGCCTGGAAGGGACAGGGACAAAAACACAACATTACTCAAAGCTTCCAGAGGATCGGGCCCCTGTCACAACCCAGTCCTCACTGTCTGTCACTGCAAACCCTCACAGAACAAGGACCTGGTCAAATCTGCCACGCTAAAGCCAAACTGTAAATATGTTACACAGCAGCAGTCAAACAAGTCACCAGTCAGATGCTTTTTTATAAAGGATAAGTATCTGACTGGTACGCCACTAATCCAAACAGTACTAGTGATCCTGGTATCTACTGATAGCATTGCGAAAAACATTACAACAGAAAAAAACAAGTGTACTTAAACTGCAGAGCTAATAATTCCAATCTAATAACTCTTGTTATATTCCAGCCACAGGCTGTATTAGGCTGGCTTGTCCTTTCTAATGAATGATTTTATTACAACCAATGATCTGGATTTTATGTTCCTAAACAAAACCTGGTTAAATGAAAACAACAGTGTTACGGTTATTATTGAATCAGCTACTCCAAACTTCCTTTTTATAAGTGAGGCTAGAACACACAAAAAGCAGCAGGAGTGGGCATTGTATACAAAAATGGCCACCACGGCAAAGAGCTGTCATGTGGCAAATGGAACATTTGAAAGACAATTACAAAATCAGCTTGTTAATTTTCAATATATTTTATAGATGGTAAAAGATTAGGTTTAGAGAAAACCTCTTCATGTGCTTATTTTTCAGATTTTACTGTAACACTGTCTACAGTTACAGCATCATTACAGGTAGGATTTTCAAACCGATGCCATAGATGCATCTCCTGAAAATCTCAGCTAAGTCTGAAGATTGGTGACCTTGACCTTAAGGTAAAGGTCAGAGGTCAAATTTGCTGAAACATCAGTTTGTGTTCACAAACAGTCAGTGAAATGTAATTAGTGTTTGATCAAGTGTACTTTCATGACAATGCAGGCATTCTACATTAAGGCTTGACAAATGATATTATAAAAAGTTGTCTGGTGACGTAGGTGTTTTCTCTTCCTAGCCCCCTGTAAAGCACTCCGAACGAACTTGTACCTGAACAGCGTTAAATAAATGTGACTTAAAGACTAATTAGCAGATATCTTTTTGCACATTTGCACCTGTACATTTTATGGATGCAGTTTGCTGACTAAGGGTTGGCATTCAGAATGCTAATGTTGAGGTTTTAAAATACAGAGTCCAAAAACAAATTATGTCACCATGGCTACGCCTGTCCTTTATATGCAGTCTGTGTTTACTGCAGATCCTACAATACCATGTTGTCAATACAGGGTTTATCCCTCAGTGTGGCAATCACCCTCCCTGATTGGGAGTACACCCCGAGCCTTACGGTTTGAAGGTTCTTTGGCTCGGTTGTTCAGCCCTAAGTTTGGGTTAAAATCCATCAGGTCTTTCCACCTGCCTAATTCCCTCCGTCAAACACACTGACTGTACAGAACTGACTCTTAAAGTGGTAAAGTGTGAAAACACAGGTTTCACACCACATCCTTCACATGCACACAAGGGCACACCACCACTATCTGTACTGAGCTCATCTGCACAATTACACATCACTTTTAACCAATAAATATTGGGTTGAGCACAGAGTGTGCTGTCTACTTCACACTTTCTGTGAGCAGGCCCCTTATAATTCTTTATAAATATGCATGTCACAGAGTATATAGCAGCATCCTCAGGAGGAACGGTCTGTATCTATGGAAACACTGACAGATCAAGAGCTCAGGAAACTGGTTTAGCGAATACAAAGCTGCTATATGTGCGATACTACCCAGCTTTACGTGGCAGAGGACGTTTATACAGTCAAAAAAAGCTTGTACAATGGCCTTGGTCAGAGGCAGCATCAGCAAAGGTGGATGCGTAAGCCTGAAGATTAATAAGAGTTCACAAATTTCCCTGCTGCCGGCGAGCAGGTGCAGCTCCTGCTCCCTGAGATTTGACGCTTTACTGTAATTCTACTGAAAATAATAGACAGAAAGTGAGAAACTGTACATGTTCCTCAAGGTTGTACACACCTGCCTACGGTTGCACACAGGTAGACAGTGGAAAGCAAAAGATGGACTGCATTTGGTGACATGTAATATTAAAACCACTGACCATTGTCTGAGATTGATTTAAATCTTTAATGGCTTTTAAAGGCTACAGTACCTGCAGTCTACCAGGTGGTTTCCAGGACTGATAACTATAGAACTATAATTCTTTGCGCACAAAAACCTTCAACAGATTTTGGCATTAATTTTGAGGATTCATTGGTTAATTGTTCATTCTTGTCTAAAAGTATAATCTCAGGTAATTCAAACGGTCTAAAGCCTTCGCACCCAAAAGACATCTCTGGTTTAAATCACTGTCATTTCGATCTTCCTGTCTGCCCACCCTTAGTACTCTTCAATGTATTCAGCGAAGAGCGTAAAGAGACTAATCTATGGACGGAGTGCAGGGCCTGCCATTTCCAGTGTGACTGGGACTCCCTCTTTACCCTTCAACTGAGAGACAGGGTCATGGCCCAGATATCAGTCAGTACTCGCTGCAGCAAATTACTTCTAATAAAGCCTTTAGAAAGGCACCATTAAACACAGCGACAGAGAGAGAGAGAGTGAGAGAGAGAAATGGGCTGCAGTCGTGGCAGCAAATCCAATCAGCTCCAATCAAATCATTGACCAGCGAAACAGGCCAGCTAAGACCCCATAATGATGACCAAATAAAAGGGCGCATTTTGCATTTAACGTCTGAATAGCCATCAGTGTATAAACAGCTAAAAAGAAAACATCTTGGCAGGTTTTCCGCAGCTTATCAAAGAGAGCAGAGCCTTTCCTCTCTGTTCGGAGACATGACTTAGAAAGAGAGAAACATTTATGCAAACCCATTTAGCTGATTAAACAGCTGAAAACGACTCTAACACAGCTTTAATAAAGCATTAGTCAATTAAACCACCACCAGCATAAACTGACAAATATCGGTTACTTTTTTAAAGTATCTTAATGCTGCATTTAAATTAAATAAATGCAAAATTATATCATTGATCATTACTCAATGCAAACCTTCCAAAAATAGTTCTTTATGTGCGTATTGAGACACACTAAAACTCCCCGCAGTTACATCAGTGTTTGTTTTCTGCCTCATGCTTGTACTGTCTCTTTTTCCTCCACATTCATTATCACTTGATCAGGTTACTGCCCTGTAGTAAGACTCATAATGAGCCAGTGCCTAAAATTAGCCATGAAAAGGCTGCATCAGAAACGGGACAAATAGCAATTAACGTCTGACGCGGAGGCCAGCTCCACAAACTGAGGGCCATGGACAGGTCGCAACAAAACACTAATTTTCTTTTCTGGCGGTGTGTCACATTCTGATTGGCTGCTCCTTTAATTTCTTGTGTTATGAATATGTTGCTGCCCTGAGCATCTCCGAGGTTCACACTGTTTGTTAAACTGTTGATATACTTCTGACTCTTTATCTGCACACATTTCTTCACATTTAGTTTTTTCAGCTTGTATTTTTCAGCCATGTGCTGTTTAGTGCGACTTCTGTCTTTTGAAAGAGTCCGTGTTCAAACTGTACACACTTTATTGTGTTATGAGGTATTTACCTTTTCAAATTTTGCAATGTAGAAAATTTTCCAGGGAATATTCCATAGCCAAAGGAGTACTATTTTCTATACATGTGAATGGCTTTATTGTCCTCTTATTGTGACTAACCAGTTTAGTGTATTATCTTTTATGTATATGTCAGCCCCTCTAGAGGACTGTGTGTCTGCAATCACTCTCAGACAAATTGGCAAAGATTTGCAAGTAACTGTTGCATAATTTAAAAATGCACACAGATTGCCAACACATTGCAAACTGAATCAGTCTATGAGGGACTCAAATCAACTGGCTGTATTCAATTAAGGTTGGCATTGATTGTGGTTGTGTCTCAGGAGGTAGAGCAGGTTGTTTACTACTTGGAAGGTCGACGGGTCAGTCCCTGGCTCTAGCCTACACAAGATTCTGAGTTGTAGTTGGAGTGAGAATTTTATATAAACTTAGGCATAGAAAAAGTGTTCAAGAAAGAGGCTTTTAGTCCTTTTTAGTGTGCAACAGAGTAGAAATATAGGATGAATTAAAGGTGGCAGCTTTATTGTTGATGCTCAAAAATACAAAAACTCAGGTGAAAAAACTAGTGACAAGACACAGGGAACTAAGGAACTGGGATACCTGGAAATCACACAGTGTGAGGGGAGGGCACGACAAGGGACCAATGCAAACTGAGGGTTTAAATACGCGAGAAGACAACAGGGCAGAGTGGAGACACCTGGGTAACACAGCTGAACAAAATCTAGCTAATGAGACAGGGGAATGAAAAGTGAACATAATGCATGTGGGATATCAAAAATAAAACAGGAAATAACTGAGACCAGGACTAAGATCTACAAACTTGACACAAAGACAGAAATAAAAAGCTGAGTGGACAGAACAAAAATACCAAAACCAGGCAATCAGAATTTATCTTTCATATATATGAAGTTGTTACTGGACTAAGAACATAAATATATCCCCATGTTATTACAAACAGATGGCATGTAATTGCCAACCTGACAGAATTAAACCGCAAACTGATAGCAGACCTTTTGGGCCCCGTTTTACAAGCAACTCCATCCATCCATCCATCCATCGATCCGTCTTCTTCCGCTTTATCCGGGGCCAAGTTGCGGGGGCAGCAGCCCAAGCAGAGAAGCCCAGACCTCATTCTCCCCAGCCACCTCCTCTAGCTTATCTGGGGGAACACCAAGGCGTTCCCAGGCCAGCCGAGAGATATAATCTCTTCAGCATGTTCTGGGTCTGCCCCAGGGCCTCCTCCCGGTGGGACATGCCCAGAACACCTCACCCAGGAGGTGCCCAGGGGGGGGCATCCTTGTCAGATGCCTGAACCACCTTAGCTGGCTCCTTTCGATGTGGAGGAGCAGCGGCTCTACTCTGAGCCCCTCCCGGATGGCCAGACTTCTCACCCTATCTCTAATAGAGAGGCCAGCCACCCTTCGGAGGATGCTCATTTCCACCGCTTGTATCTGCTATCTCGTTCTTTCAATCACTACCCACAGTTCGTGACCATAGGTGAGGGTTGGGACGTAGATCAACCGGTAAATCGAGAGCTTTGCTTTTACGCTCAGCTCTCTCTTCACCACGACGGACCGGTGCAGCGTCCGCATCACTGCGGCCGCAGCGCTAATCCGCCTGTCGATCTCCAGCTCCCTTCCGGCTCCAAGTAACCATTTCAACTAAATCCATTTCACATTTTAGGATAATTTCAGGTCATGCTATGGTCTCCAACCACTGTTTTCTCTACTGAGACTGTAGCTGTGGTTTAACACTATGGTCTGTGATCCTTTGTGAGTGTAAAAGCACTGCATGCTTTGCTTGTTGACAGTTTTATGTTTATGTGTTTAAATGTGATAACTGTCAGTGCATCTGCAAGTTTCAAATAAAGATCATTTGTGGCTTTTGAGCTTGTCAGGTATTATTTAGGGACCTGATTCTCACTTACAGGTTGCCCGAAGAGTTAAAGCAAAAGAACCAATATTTAAAACTTCTGGTTCTCTGAAAACTTGGCATCAACCTATTTTCAGAACTTAGACTTATCTAGGGACATGTCATATGTTACTCTTCCTTCCCATTTTCTGTCTTCTTTTCAACTATCCTCTGTTCATAAGCGACAAAAGTATAAAAAAAATCTGTGTATTTTCCTTCCATCTCTCATGAAATGGAAATAATGTCAGGCTGCCTGAGCACAGTGATTCTAGGACTAAGTTTATGCACCTGCAGTGAATATATTGCAACTTCACTATAAACTTCTCAGCAGAAAATATTTTACACTCGGAAGATACCACAGATTTTCCATCTAATCCTTTTAAACATTTAGAACTGCAGTGTTTGCCTGATCAATGAATCATGATTGCAAAGTGTCAACCAGTGAATTGATTCTGTTTCCCCATGTCTTCTGTGACTGCACATATAATGTCTTTGTTCTCTGAGCCGACATTTATAGAGGTAACCTCGTACTCTGGGTAAAGAGCCATTTTTTCATCATTTACTGATGTGTTATAGAACAAATATTTATAACTGGCATATCAATCAAACTATGGTGGCTGATTATGGTGCAACACTCGCTAGAATACAAGTACTATGGAAAAGTAAGATTGTAAATTCAGTCATAAACTATGAGATAATAAGAGCTTAAGTCCAAAAGTGTCATCATTATCCATAAAAATGAACAGGCTATCAGATGAACCTCACTAAGCTAATGTACACTTTGTGTCATCTGGCAGAGCTGCATTACTGAGAGCGCTCCATGCATCTCAGTTACAACGCTGCAGCTCTTTAGTCTGTGAATCAATCCACCGTGGATTGCTTAAAATTCAAGCAATGCTATTAGTGCGACTCCAGCTCATGTTTCGAATCCATTTAATCCACTTAGGGCCTGAGAGGCAGCACGAAGGGAGGTGGGGTGGTTCAATACAGCTAGCAGTCAGCAAAAAAAAGAAAAGAAAGAAAGATATGGGACAGATAGATGCAACCTGACATGTGTCTGACTAATGAGAACATGCTGATCAACACTGAAAACAGGCAACATGTCCTAGGATTTTATCTGTATCACGTCTTCAGAGTCATCCTTTGAAGTGGCATGACGATATCTGAACCACAAGTCTCCTCGCATGTCTACCTGAACTTGTGATCCCATGATTAGTCGTTTCTGAATACAACAGTGACTACAGCTCCACACTAAAGTTGTAAACCTCTGCACCTTGCAATTTGTCTCCTATTTTGTTATCACATGCTATTATTACACGGGCGAGACATAACCAACAGTCAATGTGACGCCGGAGCAGCTGTTAGGACCTCACCCTGCGGAGCTCCCTCATTCCCCACCATCCTGTAATCTATAGATCAGTCTTTTCATCGGTTCTCCATATACGAGTGTTTTCACTCATTCACAACCTTGAGACAGCTTTTCCTTTCAATATCAGTCCAACAGTAGAGTGCTTTCTACTGCTACAGTTTGTGTTACATAACTTGGGTGAAGCTGCACCTGAGCAGGTAGCCAACATGCTAAATGGATTGCTATTTATAAACAGCTTTTTTAGTCTTAGCAAATAGTGAAAGTACTTTTACACCACAGGCCACATTTACCCATGCAAGTGCACATTTACAGTGTTTTGCTGGAAACAGAGCAAACACGTATTACACCACTGGAGGTACTGGGGACACTTTGGGGTTGAGTATCTTTCCTAAAGACCCTTCGGGCATGCAGACCGAGAGCTGAAAACAAAAATAAAAATGACCTTCAGATTAGCAGATGACCTCCTTTACATCCCAACATCAGCAACAGTAACCACTTTTCTATCAGTCTGGCATTCAAATTCAGAACAAGAGATGACTCTAACTGGGATGTTATATCCACATACATACACAAGATACTGCTAAAGCCTGTTAAAACTAGATAGTGCAAGTCTGGACTGGTTGTGTTCCTGCATGGGAATACTTTATATTCTATGAATGTGAACACAAACAGAGCTGAATTATGAGTGGACACATTCATTTGCTGTGACACACTGGAGCTTGTTAGAGGTGGGAAAGAATGGCAGCCAACAAATCAGTGTTTCTCACATAATGAAGTGACAGAGGAAGAAATAAATCAACCCCACAACATTAAGACCTGGACATGAATCCACACTGTTCACTCCAGGTCATAAACATGCACAAAATCAGATCAGAAACAACTGCAAGATTTATGTCAATACATCTCATATACTTTGTCCTTCCAAATAGATTTTATAAGGAAGTTCACTTTCTTTTGGTAAGGTCCAAAACAGCCATAATTCAAAGATTAAAAAAAAAATCTGCTGTGTTTATTATTTAAAGCAAGTTCTTTGGATAGATAATAAAAAAAACAAGAAAAACTGACAAATAATTGCCCTTCTTTATGAAATTATTTAAGTATATTTATTTTGACAATCTGGAGAAACGGTTAGAAAAATAGATGCAGATTTCTACAGACTTGACTTGACACTGACCAGGTCAGGACAGTAATGAGATGCCAGCTACAGCGTGAGGTCAAACAAAAGACGAAATAGAGTGGGTGAAATCTGCGCAATCTTGACTGGAGCTTGTTCTAACCCAAATCTAAAATGATTAAAAATCATTAAATATTTTTTGAAAATAACTGAATCAGAATAAAACTTAAAAATATTTAAATGATAACCTCCGCACACTGTCTCTTGCTTGCCTATTTTATTTTATTGAAGAACAGACCTTCAATAGGTACAAAACAATGTTCATGTGACTCACACACAATTATATATACATTCATAGCCACACACCAGGTAGGATTCAATCATTCAAATAGAGAGCAAAATCTTCAGACTCTCTCTAACTGACAATCTAATTTGTTCATTTCACCGTAAGTTGTGAAGTTTGCACCAATGAGATGATGTGACTTTATTCGGTCTTTAGGTCTGACATCATTAGCCGTTTCCAGGTCCAAAGTCCACTTTGGGTCCCAAAGTCAAACGAACACTGCAGCATCACTGAGAGTTATAAACTGTCTAAATTCTTTCATTCATTCTTTCACTAAAATGATCAGTGTTGCTGCTTTAACAGGTTTAACAATTAAGTTTATCATCCAGGCATCCATGAAAACAGAATTTATTCAATTTAACAGAGTTAGAAGTTAGCAGGAAGTTAGCTGGCTAGTTTCCACCTAAACATGATTTACCATGTTTTAAGAGTTTTCTGAAAAAATCAAACGTACGGCTCTGCTATCACTACAAACATAAATGAAGACAAAAACTAAACAGCAGTGACGTTTGTAGGGTTGCTGAAGTTGGACTAGCTGGTATATAATGATGTGCTACATGATCTCTAGCAACACAGCTATGTTAGATAACATAAACACAGTGAAGCTGGAGGATGAACACTAAGTTTTTTCTGCTCGATTAAAGATCATTTGAGGGTTCCCGATGGTTAGAGACAAATGCAATCGCATGGCAGGATGCTGTAAATGGACCAAACTTCAGTCAGGAGAACAACTGAGATAATCCACCCACAATACCAGGTTAGTCATTAATGAACTCCTGCATGGGCTGGGCTGTAGTTACATCATAAGGTTATAAAAACTGAGCTTTAAAATGAATAGTGATGATAAAAACCGAGAGAGGCCCTCAGCCATCACTGCCTTTTTTTAGGGGCTTGTTCAGATTAAATAGAACAAGATGCAAAAACATTGAAATTTTTAAAAACACAAAACCCTAAAAAACAGAGTAGTTTGGACCCAGAAGCAGGGTTCATACATCATCACTTAAAGACCAGATAGCATGCTGAAGGAAGGAGCTATTTTTGTATGCCAACATCAGAAGTAATAATCACATTGGTGGGCTTGGAAAAAACAGAAAAACCCCAAAACACTTCCTTTGGAGTCCAGCATTCCTATTTAGTATTTATTTTATTGTAATAATATCATACGATGTAAAATGTTATATAATATTTTTAAAATATAATATTGTATTTATTATATTCTGTTGAATAAGATGAAAATGTCTATTGATTTTCATGTGTAAAAGCCAATGAGGGGTGATTGTGGCTCAAAGAGTTGGCAGTTCGTCTTGTACTTATATTGACACTTATGTTCTGATATGCTGTGTGAACACTTTGTTCATTTTTACTTAGTTTTACTTGTTGTCCACTGCCTCTTAAAATGAATCAGACAATTTTAAAATAGTTTTTTGCAAGTAATTGCTGGTCTCAGTTTAAAAAAATGGAAAATTAACTGAGTTTTGTACATCCATCCATCCACCCTGACCTCCTCCCTATACTGACTCCTCCATAACTACGTCACTTGATTTCCTTGTTTGCTCCATAATAACTTCATCCACTTGAATGTTTTTTGTATTTTTTTTATTAGGATAACTTTAAAAGAGATTTTGACAGAGAGTATAGTGTTTACATATGCACAGGAGACCATGGCAGTGCCACACATCGTCACACACATCCCCGGGGCTCTGAGATTTAAATGTCACAGGTCTGTGTTTGTGTGGGTTTAGGTGTGCGTTACAGTGTGTATGTCGATGTGTGGGTGGCAGAGCCTCCAGCAGGCGACAGCGCTGAGTCACAAAAAATGACCAGATGGTGAAAGAGAAAGAGAGAAGAGAGGGTAAACGGTAACAGGGAAGGAAAGAGAGAGAGAGTACAAGGTAAACACTGAGAGAAGAGAGGTGAAGGAGAGACAGAGGAAGGGAGAAGCGAAGCAAAAGAGAGCGCTTCTGACAGAGGGAGAAGGAGTGTTTTGTAGCTAGCATTCCTCCAGCCGTGACTGCTCTCTGCATTTTAAACACCTTCCCTTCTGTCGCTGACAGACCGAGCTCTGCAGGACGGACCAATTAGCATCACGCACACATGACATGAGGGCACAAACACAGAGTGTATAGCAGGCAGATAAATCTCTGCTACGATATTTACTTTTTTATGTGTGAAAGACGGGAAGGCCAGTCCACATTTTGACCATAGACAACAAGAGCCATACTTTTGATTAATGCTTGATGTAAAAATCAACAAACCATAATCTTTTTTGCAACCTGACATGTGTCTGACTAACAGATAACAAAGGACCCATTGCATGTCTGAACAGCTGTTAATTAAAACAAAGAAATTTCACTAAGAACTGTATGGTTTTCACATCTTAATAGGGAACTAACATGTGTCCAATGTAAAGAGAGTGATGCATAAGTGATTTGTGAGGGGCATTTTAAGCTAATGGCAGATTGATCAAAAGAATTACTAGTAAAACTGAATAAGTGTTTAAAATTAAAAAAAGTTAAAGATTCTTGGTGTGATTTCACCTGGTGACAGCTAGCAATCTCTCGCAACTACTCTCCAACTAGTTGGAGACAATACATTGTTACCCAGCAAACAGAGCAGAGAAGAGAGTTGTAGGGGGTCATCAATCGGCGGGTTGAATTTGACACATTCAAATAGGCCCCGAGCTTCTATTGTGCTAACTCAGTTTTCTGAACTTTAAACTACCTTCTCTGTTTAAATGCGAATTTACCACTGCAGCTGCTTTCGAGATTTTGCGGTTACTGCTTATTCACATTTAATCATATGTTGCCTATTTTTTACAAGTGGTTGGAGAATATACATTAGAAATAAAAGAATAAATGTTTTCTATATGTTAGCCCTGAAATAGAGTGGAAACTATCAAACAGTCCAGGGTGAACCCCACATTCACCCTCTAACCCTGAAGTGAATAAGTGTAAGAAACAGGTTGGATAACAGGAAGATGCTTTTTTTTCACCCCTATTGTTTACAACTAGGATCATAACTTGTATCTGATATTTTTACTTTATTTTAATTCTTTAAATTTCTTATTTTAAATACCTCCATAATAAAAATTCATTTACTTTAAGTTCCTTAACATAAGGTTGGCATATACTAAACATATACTATTCTGTATATACTACATAGCTATTAAGCTGGGTCTGTGTCAGGCTATATCTCAGGACAGGGGTTTAAGCAGTAATGCTTAATAGGTCTGATTAGTGTTACTGTTATTACTGTGATTATTATTATTATTATTAGCATTGTTTTACATTTCCCAACAATACCATATTTTCCAACATTGATCTAATTGCTTATATATACATACATTTCTACAAGTGTCTTTATTTTTCAAGCCATAGAAGATGTGTTGACATAAATAAAAGTTTGAGTAAAAAAGACCGTCTAAATTTGCACTGGAACAAGATTTTAAAAGAGAAGAAAGAATGAGAAATACATAAAAAAAGAAGGGGCGAAATAACGATGGCAGAATTAGAAAATTAATGGAAATTGAATCCTGTGTGTGCGTGCGTGTGTGTAAGCACAGCCTTGTATTATATTCATGCTAAATGGGCTGATTGACAGAAGCAGTGGGCTGAGGCGGCGCCGTCTGTTCCCATCCCCTCTAATTACAATCAAGAAAGACGAAAAGTGGCAGAACTCATAGCTGAGCCCCCCTCTGTGTTCTCACAAATGTAGTCACGGACGATACAGCAGTCATGCTTCAAGTGCTAAATGTGACTTGGATAGTTTTATACTGTCCCTACCGCCACCCCACGATTTACGGCTGCTGTTTTGGATTGCTTAATCAAAATCAAATTATTTAATCCAAACATTTTTACATCTGAATATGATGAAAGCGGAGAAAGCCACCACAGCTGGAGCATCAGGAATGCACCTGGACAGTGCATGCAGATGCAATCTTTTTAGTACCAGTAACAGCTCATTCAAACTTTTGGCATCTGTCAATATCGGCTCCTGTGAACGATATCGGTCCCATCGCACTGAGGACATCTGCCGCGTCTAGATGTTGTGAATCTAATCCTGCTTTAACATGATGTACCCAATCACTGCGACAAATAACATCCAGACGACACTGATGATATCAGACAACAAGCTACAGCAGCACAGAGGAAAAGGAGCAGGTGACGGGCGAGATCATGCAGCGGTGTCATTTATCTGGAAGACCTGCTGAGCTGTAGAAAGCATGGAGAGCAGATGGACAACGTGGAAATCCACATTCATGTTTATGAGGGTTAACCCGGTTTTGATCTTACCAGAGAGAGGTGGTTTACATGAACACAAAGAAACATGGTTCTTCATATCACTGTACACATTGCAAATACTATTCTGGCTACTGACTACCTGATGCTGCATAAAAGAAACGTTTTTAAATGATGAACCTAACATTTGGTTTGATGATTTGACTTTAGCAAACTGTCTCCTTCAAAGCCTCAGTCATTGACCTGCAGACGAGATGGTGACCCTCTGGCAACCTCTGGTCACTAGGGAAAATGTTTGTTTACAGGTTGGTAAGTGTTTGGAGATAACTCTGCGACTTCCATGCAAACTCTCAGCAACTGGATCAACCTGCTAGCGACTAGTGCAAATACACAGAGGCAGCACCGTGCATCAACCTCATCTTACCTTGCTCATCTGTGGTATCACCATGGGGTACACCCGCCATGCAGTCCAGCCACCTCTAACATTAATTCAATGTATACAAGGGTATTCATGCAAATACACAAATAGTTTATCTAAAGAACAAACTGATCTGATCTAAATAATTATAAAAGAGTTTCTTTTTACTTCATTTCAATTTGTAAAACATAATGATCACACTTTTTTAATCCATTTTACACTTGCACTTAAAGCGCACTTAAAAAATGTAAAGGTGTCATTCTCAAACTCAAATGGGGCGTCAAGTTGCTCCTTAAAAATGTGTAAATGCGTGTGTGTGAGTGTGTGTGAGTGAGCTAACCTCAGCTGCAGGGAAAACCACGAACGGGTGGAAAAAAGTCACTGCAGCCGTTAGGATGGGGTTGCTTCCAGAAATCTGATGAGAGGTCCAGATGTTTTGGCTCTCTGCTCCACATCGTCATTTATGCATGTGTGTGTTTGTGTCTATGAGTGTGTGAAAGAGGAAAAGGGAATGGAGTGCGCATTGAATTAAGCATGCATTAACCCCAATTTCAAGGGACCGACTGAGGTCATTTAAACTGTAGAAAGAGTGGAAGTAAAAAGTTTCCCTCTGACTAAACTTCTTTGTGAAAACCCGCTTTGACTTTAACAAAATCTAAAACAGACTCTAATTTGAATCTTAAAACCAAGTCTGAACCCTCAAATGAACCCTTTGATGGCCTGCCCCAATGTGAGCATCAGCCAAAATGTCCTCACTTTCCAAGGTCTTAAACTAGCACAGCCATTCTTTGTTCAACTTTAAAATCGAAGAAAAGTGGGAACACTCAGTGACATCTTATCAGTCTGAGTCTCTCATTTACCTCAAGTTAATTCGTGTTCACCTTAAGTCTAAATCTATCTAAACCCTTCTTTTGGGGTCTGGACTCAGTTTTTTGCTGAAGTGCTGCTGGACTGAGTAGAGTTCACAGTCAAGGAAAAGCCAGACTCTGAGCTACAAAGTGCATCAGTCTATTTAAAGAGGCAAAGTGAACCCAGCAGACAGTTGTGAACTCTGAACACTCTGCAGTAAATCTGTCAGCTCACACTCTCCACTCGCTGAAACATACTCTGTATCTATAACTTATCTTTCAAATAAAATCAATCTGTGCACAGACGTCTCAATACACACTGCTCAGGTCCATCCAACACTATATGTTGTTACTGTCAGTCCAGTCAGTGTCACGTCAGTGTTTGTCCTTATCTTACATTTAGAGTTTATTACACTAAGTTTGTGTTTTGTAGGAAACTTCATCCAATGGTATATGTGATGAAATGGTTTTATATTGTATTTGTAAAGCGCTTAGCAATAATGTTTTTAAAGATGAATGCAATAGAACAATAGATGGATGAATGAATAAAGATTTTTTACATGTTTACAAGTTTATTTTATATAGCCAAATACCAAAGTGTTGTATTGGCTATACAGAATATGCGCCATATAAAACAGTCAATAAATCAACTATAAATATACACTAAAAATCATCAAATAAAATGAATTAAATAAAACTGGGTAAAATAATTAATCCTGCGTAAAATAAAAAGAGTTGCAAGAGCGCAACATAACCAGCATTTCTGCAAAGTTTTCCATATTTGACATGGTCTCAGGAGCTTGGAAAGAAATACGTCTGGACTTCTTTAAGTTATAGACGTTTCACCTCTAATCCGAGAAGCTTCTTCAGTTCTAAGAGCAATTGGTGGAGAGTGTGTGTGTGTGAGTGTATCGCCTATTGTAACCATGCTGTACATGGAGGAAGTGGAAGGAGAAGCTCTTGGCTCTTTTAAAGAGACAGTACCTAGCCACTGGTACAGATATGTTGATGACACCTGCGTCAAAATCAAAACCCATGTACAATCCTTTACTGCTCACATCAACTCAGTGAATACAAACATAAAGTTCACCAGGGAAAACACAAAGGAAAACAGTTTGCCATTACTAGACTGTAATGTGTGGAAAATGGGATCCTCAACATTAAAATTTACCGGAAGCCCCCACACACGGACCAGCACCTCCTTTTTGACTCCCCCCCAACCTCTGGAACACAAACTTGGAGTAATCGGGACACTACAACACAAGAAAATGTTCCCTCTAAGCCTGAAGAGAAAAAGAGGGAACACACATTTACAGAAAGCTGTTAAAACATGCGGTTATCCTAATTTATCCTAAGTGGGCTTTCATCAAATCAGAAGCTAAAACTAGCAAACCTACAAGAGTAAATTAAATTTGGCCACTAACAAACCAAATTGGTGATATATATATATATATATATATATATATAGTTTATATATTGTATAAACTAACGAAGAACACACTTGAAATGCTTACCATTTGTTCGAGAAGAGATACTTAAATTTTAAACATTCAGTTGTGCTCCAGGCTCATCCATCATGTGCAGGAAGACAGCACATTAAAATATACAGTGGTTTCTCACCTGCAACACCTGCACATTTTCCTTGTAAATTCGTCCACTTCAACTAAAATTTAACTTGAAGATCACAATGCAGAGGCACAAGTGCAACATGACAGAGCAAAACTGCTGAAAGCAGGCCAGAGATTATGAGAAGATGACCTTTACCAGGAGGTCAGATGGAACTAAATCAGGGAGGACTGATTTCCACGGGGCTTATTCCTGAAAAGATTTTCATTGTAAAGTGTGCGATGGATATGAAGTAATACACATTTTCTTCGGCTATCAAAGTGTTTCAGCTCATCTCATAGGTCAACCCAGGAGGATCCTAATCAGATGCCTGACTAAATTCAACTGGTAACAGTAAGCTGCTCTCCCCGAACATTTCAGCTGCTTGCATCTGTCATCTTTCACCTACTACCCAAAGCTGAATAAATAAAAAGCTTTGTCCACTGTAAAAACAATGGCCCCAGAGTGAGCTCTGAGAATTCACCTCCTAATAAAAAACAAATACCCTCCGTTCCACTTTCAGATTCCTCTTCCTCTCTACAGTTTGCTGATGCTGCAGAGAAGCCGCAGCGTTCACAAAAGCAGCGGCGAATAAACTGGAACACAGCGAAAGCAAAAACAGATTACTGCTTCGTCACAATGATGCTTTTATTGCTAAAGAATAGCCCGAGTGTGGAAAAATCGCAGCTGGAGACTTTTATTTCTTATCACTACCAACACACTTTTTCAGTCTCAGTCGTAAGTGTAGAGTAATTCTGCCTTCAGAAAACACTGAAAAACAATAAAGTTTATTCAGCTGGGTTGGTACGAGGTGCTGCACATTCACACAAACAACTGAAGCTATTCTGGGTTAAAGCTGCCGCCGCCGCATCGCATTCCCCGGAAACACACACACACACTTGAACATCAATGCATAAACACTCATACATATTTATTTACCTCATATGCAGTGGTACACACAGCCACAAAGCTACACAAATAAAGTGCACATGACACAAAATCTAGGAGGGGTCTTACTCAAGGAAAATGGTCCTTAATCTGCAGAAATGTAGCCCATCCTCACAAAGACAGCATTACAGGGACGGGTTCTTAGACAGGGGTCTCTGGTGACTTTTTTTTTTTTAATGGAAGCACTGTTGCGTAGAGGCGTTTATTCAAAGAGCAGGGAGCAAGCTCACCTCGTCTGATTTAAGCCAGCAATTAAAGAGCAGCCAGATGCCTTTAGGGGAGAGGAGGGGACGAATGAGGGAGAGAAAGAGGAAGCGATCAGAGGAAGCATCAAATCAAGAAACGATAAGGCCTTCCTTTTGTGCATAGAAAGCCTGCTTTGCTTCCTCCTACATGCAGATAGACTCTTTGTGTGGTGTCGGTGTGAGACTCCATTGTCACAATCTGTATCTATTCACACCTCGGCTGAGCCAATTTCTCAATTGGGCTGCATTTGCAGCAAGGTTTTATTGTGACTTGGTCAAAGAGATGGCAGGTGGAAACGCATCATTTTATTAAAAAAAAGAGGGGGAGAGAGAGAGAGAGAAAGCCCCGCAGATAAGCTTACTGTATGAATAACAATCTGATATTCAGGAGATATAATATTACACATGTTGGTGTCAGAGCTGAAGGCATCATTGGATGTAATTCATTGTCACTGAGCATCAGTTACTGGTACATCTTTGTGACTCACTGCCACGCTCATTTCCCCTGAACTGCCACCAGTAATTCATAATAGGAACACAACTCAGGATATGAGGAGGTTCGACTGATTGTTTCCATCATATTTATAACAAAAAAGCCAAAACGTTCCATCTTTTAGCTTCTCAAATGCAAAGACTTTGCTTCACAATAAATCTTCACAATAAACTGGCTCCCGTGTGCTAATTGCACTCTACCTGCTAGCGTGATTAGCTTAGATAAATTCTAAATAAAGCATAAAAGGTTTGTATTTGCAGAATGTTTAATCATATTAACGTTGATATTTTAAACAGAAATGATAGCAACAGATTTGGAGTAGATGGGCATGCACCTGCTAATATTCATATAGTAAAAAACTACCTGCTATCGTAGTGTCACAGTGGATGGAGCTTACTAACCGATGGAAGCACAGCTCATGACATGTGCTCACCTTGAAGTAAGTGGTGCCTTTCTATAGAGTTGAAAACAAAGGCCACGGTTTGTCTGACTATAATGATCGTAGCATATGTATATATATGTATATGTATATATATATGTATATGTATATATATATGTATATGTATCTCCTCCTTAACAGGTGGGTCAACCTCGACGGAATTTCGGACAAATATGTCAAATATGCAGCATTATTAACATCTATATGTTTCGTTAAAATGACTTCTTCCAGTTCTTTTGATTTGTGTATTAATACCCCCCCATAAATGCGATTTTTTTCATGTCATGTTTAACCTTCCACCCCTGCTGTAACCTTCCAAACTAATTACCGTATTTTCACGGCTATAAGGCGCACATAAAAGTCTTAGATTTTCTTCAAAAAGTGCAGCGCGCCCTATCGTGCAGTGCGCCCTGTGTGTGTGTGTGTTGTTGTTGTAAGGAGGACGTAATAGAGGACACCATGAGAACGCTATAGGGGGACATGTGGGCGTAGATTGTATATAAAAGAACAGGTATGTGCGTTATGCAGAACATCGTTGTTTTAACAACCCTGAACATGGCAAAGAGACACGCTTATGAAGCACAGTTTAAACTGAAGGCCATCAG
>VUQR01012300.1:0-17190 GCA_015108515.1 Hemichromis elongatus
TTTGAAGGTTGACTTTTTTTGTATTCAAAACACTTTTTTTTTATTGGTCGGATGTAATATGCTAATTTTTTGAGACAGGAATTTTGGGTTTTCATGAGCTGTATGCCAAAATCATCAATATTAAAACAATTTAAGGCTTGAACTACTTAAGTTGTGTGTAATGAATCTAAAATATATAGAAACTCTAATGTTTATCAGTACATTGCAGAAAATAATGAACTTTATCACAATATGCTAATTTTTTGAGAAGGACCTGTATTTGTGTGTGGTTCAAATTAGTGAAAAATACCTCTAATGTTCTTCATTTGGTGAAAATGCACATTGATCAGTTCCAGAGGTTTCTGGGCAGCAACGTCCCTCTACTTTAACAGTGTGGAGTCGGAGCGTTCCTACTGGCCATAAATATATGCTGTTATTTGTGCCCACAGTATTTGACGGGACAGTTGTGGAAACTAAAACAGTGACCTTCCTATAAAATGCCTGCTTGGCTTCCTGTTGCAGGCACAGACAGACCAGGCTGTGGTGGATCTGGCTGCCATCCTATGGAGCAAAGAGTGGAAAAAGCCCTAGCTGCTTCAACATTCCTCAAGTGCCCTATAACTATGAGTATGCCAATCAAAATATCTACAGCTCGTGTTTCTAGTGGGAGAGTATTAAAAACTGAAACTCAATCAGCTAGGATGTACTGGGATCAAATCAATCAAACTAAAGAAACACACATAAGCGCTGACCTCGAGTCTCCTTTGAAACTGTGGCTTCGTTTTCATTTGAATGCTAAAAACAGATTCTTGATCTAATTTTAAACCTCCCCATAAAAAGCCTGAATGGGTGATCTCAGTGTGCACACTCACCACATATTCAAAGACCAGAGTTAGGGTTTCCTTGGTGTGGATGATGTCATGAAGGAGGACGATGTTAGCGTGCTTCAGGCCTTTCAGAAGAGATGCTGCAGGAACAAAACAGAACAGAAAGAGACAGTTGATGTCAAGCACATGTGGAGATACCAGGGAACTTTGTATGCTTTCATTAGCTGCATCGTTACGATTCCTCGCCACATACAGGGATCAGGAAAAGATTAAAACACAAAGAGAAAGCACGGGGTGGATTTACTACTCAAAGTTCTCACACTCATTTGTCAACATATTCATGATGTAAGACCGATTGTTAATTAGCAGAGAGATGATCAAATCATTACAGGGGCAAAGCGTCTTACTTGGGAGGCTGAGTATGATGAGCACATTTACGTCGCATGATTTAAGTCACAGCTTGAGTGGAGCACCGTGAGCATTGTGCAAATAACAGAAGAAGCATGATGACAGAAGTGGACGGTTTGGTGGGGACATTTTATAGCTTTAACATCACAGTCGAATACATTTAGTAACAAGAAGAACAAGGTTACTTTTTAACGTTTAATACTAGATATTTGATTACTTCCTTACAAAACATCTTAGAAACAACAAATGACTTTTTAAGCTTCTACAGGAACTTTTAATGATTAACTTTAACTTTTTAACTCTTTTCCATCTATGCTGGTTTTCAGTAAAGAACTAGTTGCCATCTTTGCATAAAAGCTGGCATCTGACTATCACCACAAAACTGCTTGGCCTGTAGCCATTGGAATCAGTGACTAATGAAAGGGCCTAATACAAGAAATTCAACCCGACTGGAAGGAGACCGTTCTCATTCCCGACGCGTAACATGCCGACAATTCGTCACGTCCTGAGACTCTCGGACCTGAACTCTTTCATGGCATTCATGCAGTTTTAATTTCTCTTTGCTTTAGGCCAAATGAGCAAGTAATGTGCACAAGTCTTTATTTGGTGTGTGAACACAGCAGCATTTTTCCTGAGTGCAAAAACAAAATGAGAAACATCAGTTCCCTCTGAGCGATAAGGCGTCTTTGAAAGAGCAAATTTTAGTATTGTGGTCTAGACAACCCAAAATGTGATGTCCCCTATATGTGGACGTCAGGTCCTAGGAGGTTATGGAAAATATGGATGAGAACCTAACAAAACATTAATTGCTCATAATGTAGAAAACAACCCAACTAATGAGCAGGTCTAATCAGTTTTTTAATTAATTAATTAATTAATCTTAATTAAATAACCCTCCACATCATCAACACGCCAAACTTTAGCTACAGTCTTGGTCAGACTGACTCCACATACAACCATAAAATGCCACCAGCTAGTTTTCAGAACGATTGTACTTAAACAACTTCCATCTTCCAGCAATTAGACCAAATTTTAAGGCAAACAAAAAATGACAGGTACGGTGACACAACACGGGCATTATGATAGAGTTTGGGAGCCAGCAAGTGCAATTTTTATTATATAGCATAATTGGAATTTTTAGACATTTAACAAACTGATTCAATTAGCAAACAAAAAGTCCTGTTCCAAGGACACAGAGGACAGACACACAGACAGGCAGTAAGTGATAAAGCCTCATCAATATATTCATTCTGTATGAGTACCTGAAGGTAGTTTTAAAAAAACACAAAATCACATAAGCAGATCAAAGGGAGGACTCCTCTCAGCAGGAGGTTTAAGCTATAGTCTGATACCTCAGAGATCCAACCCCTCTCTCCCTGCCTCGCACACACATCTCTGGTAATGGCTCGAGTGTGTCGAGTTTTGCACGAACACGCACTCGCAGCTGTCTTATACTCTGTGTGTATTACTTTATTCAGCAGCAGTCTGTAATGCTGCCCACATATCTGTGCTTTAAGCTTACTGCTCAGTAATTGCTGAATTAGTTCAATTTTAAATTCCCTTTCTGATCCCCTCATAGGGAGAGTTTTAACTGTGCATGTGAGGAGACTAGGCTGGCTCTTCCTTTATCCGACCTGGATCATATGCAGATCAAACAGACAGCATCACTTTCTCATCTAAATTTAAATACCAGTTTCTCCTGTGGAGGTGACTGTATCTTCTTTCAGTGGAGTTGGTAAAACGAAGAGCTTCACAAACACGAGTGACGGGACAAACCAGCTGCTACCTACGAACCATTGTTACAGCAGGTTAGGTAGTCAGCTAACTGAGTTTTTCTAATGTCTCGGTTCAACTTTATATGAGCTAAGATCAGACATCCCATCTCCAGTCCTGTCCAAGCAGAGCTTACTGCCCCAACACCAGACATCCGTCAAAAACCTGTTCCTTACGCTGAAATATGTTTTAGAAGTGAATGCTGAAAAGTACAAAGCCTAGATCCACTGTTTGTCGTTTGGCTGCTCCCTTTAGGGGTCACCAGGGTGGATCGGTTGGCTCCACCTCACCCTGTCTCTAGCGTCCTCTTTAACCAAATCAGCTGTCTGTATGTCCGTCTTCACCTCGCACATGAATCTTCTCTGTAGTCTCCTTCTTTGGCTCATTTTTGGTTCCAGTCTCTCTCCTTTGTAAATGTCCAAACCAACCTAACTTTGCCTCCGAACAACTCGACCTGAGCTGTCCCTCTGATGTACTCGTTTCTAATAAAGTCCTGTCTGGTCCCTACCAGTGAAATCTTAACATCTTCAGATCTTCCACCACTAGCTTGACCTGATATACTTTTGTCACAAATCACACAAATCTGAACCCACTCCACCATCCCCTCCCCTCTTCTTCACCTGCACTGTCCTTTGCTTTAGATGGGTGACCGCATGTTTTTAAACTCATCCCTCTTCATCCCCTCTGATCTTCCATCTTTACTGTAGCACCTGTCTCACTCTCTCAGTCACAAATATGTTCTGTTTCGCTTCTACTGACAGACAATACTGCCACTTCTCCAGGCCCTCTTCCATATGCTCCCTGTCCATTGCTTTGGATGATTGACCCCAGGTGTCTAAACTCATCACACAGACACTGAAGTTGTTTAAAGGGCTTATGATCAGGTAGGGAAAGTTAACACAGAGTGGAGTTTTAAACCGTTTCTGACTGTTGAGGTATATAAGGACACTGCCTTGCCCTGACCACTTGCAGTTCTGTGCTGAACTGAGATATTGAGGTGTTTTCATAGTGATATTAAGGCAGCTTATGAAAGAGAGAAAGTGAACCTGTTAATATAGAAAGAAAAATATGGCACCTGTGCCTCGATCCACATAAAGTCTTACCTTCCCTTATGGCTGTGAAGGGTGTTCCTTCTTCTTCTTGCAGTCGAATCACCTTCAAAGCCACTAGTTTTCCATTCACCCTGGCAGCAACATGAAGCACACACATTGTATACTAAACTGATCGAGTTTCTTTTTTTGTGACACTAAAGAAAAACTCTTAAAATGAGTGAAGCCAGAGAACAGCGAGGATATTTAAGCCAGAGAAATGTAATTTGGCGGCAGTGGAGTGAGACGCGGGTACAAGGCAGCGGGATTACAACTGAATGAGGCTCACCAATCAAAGCTGTTGTAGTTTAAGAGTGACGCCAAATAACATCATTACTGAGAAGATTAGAGTCTGTGGAGTTTTGTACACTCACAATGTGTGAACCTTTCATTTTCAAGAATTTAATTAGCAAACCTGTGAGGAAAGCGCCAAACCATGAAATGTGGAAGAAGACTATTGAATCATGGCATAAAAACATTCATCCTATGGTGATTAAAATAAAGGAAATTACATTGCATTTGTGAGGTTCACAGCTTTGCAGACAAGAAATATTATTTATACAAAACCTATGTTCTGCAACCATTTCATTATTTCATTCCCACACAGAAATGCTCTTGTATAATTAAATGTAATATTCACTGCATCCATGAGTGATTCCTAGACACTACAAAGACGAGTGGCTGGATTAGACAGTGATTCCACGCTACTTACTTGCTCTTTCCTTTGTAAACTGTAGCATATGAACCCTCTCCCAGTTTCTCCAGCTTTTCATAGGAATCTGCTTTTCCAAATTTGGGGCTGGTGGGCTGTGGGAAGAAAAAGAAAGAGATATGAAAAGGCAAAATGAAAGGGTGAGTTCAGTAACCCAGAGAAGCAGTGCCTCGGAGGATTTCACAGAACACATTTGCAAGTGTCTGAGAGATATTAAAATCTGGAGGCTCCCTGCTGAATCATCGAGGAGGTGTAATGTCGGTGAGGAGGGGGAGAGAGGGTTTTTTTACCAAGTCTTCTCATAAGAGCTCCTTTTCATTTAATTGTCAGCTCATAACTTTTAGACACTTTTCACCGTCTCAGCAGTTCACAGAGAAAGAAATAATAACGGTGGCTCAAAAAGAAGAAGCCACAGAACTGAACATATTCACAGCTAGCTGCTGGGAAAACGGGAAACAAGTCAGCTCGGAAACTTCAACTCACTGGATGCTGTCCTGACATCTGCTGTTGTCAGTGATGAGGAAAACTGCTTTGATAACTAAATGTCACTCTGATGACGTGCCAATCAAGTACACGGATGCACCTCCTCCTCGCTCACTCACCCAGTAGAAGTAGTAGGATGGCAAACCTTCTTGTGACTAAGAAAAATCCTATTATTTTCGCATTCAGCGGCGAGTGGGAAATAGTTGCAGTTAGGTTGAGCATGCGACACCCTCAACCTCTCGGTAACCACTTTTGAATGCAAGGTGATTGCCATCTGAGACGGGCTGGTGAAGATTTGCAAAGAACCGTCTGATTTCTAAATGCAGACAGACAGACAGACAGCCTCCACATAGCATACAGTCTTAGTCAGTTTACACCAGTGAGCACAACCATCTCTGCAGGAGGCAGCATGATTCACCTGGTTGTCAGCTGGTTGTATTCTGATAATATATCTATATTAAAAAAAATGTCTTTGTCATTTTACAACCATGATGATGAAATTTCTCATTTTCTGTTTCAAATCTATGAGCTTTGCTGATTTATCACAGTTAATTCACTGACTTCATTCCATTAAATAGCAGAGTGTTCCATCTTATTGCCACTTTATCAACATTTTGACACACCACGAGTGGACACAGACCCGTTTCCGGTCTTCGAAGCAACCATTTCAGTGAGACCACAAGTTGCACATGGTCGACATAATGTTGACTGTGCTGTCGTGCTCCGGCCACTGGTTTTCCTAACGGTTGGAGACTTTTCACATTCTTTGTCTATGGTCTAGAACAAAACCTGAAACCACAGTTAGCGATAACAGGTATCAAAAATAGTGGTTATTAACTTGCTTTGTTAGTCCAGGCTTTTTGCTTCATGCTGTGTGGCACTGTCGTATGGTTGTATCCATCATCATGTAATTGTTTGCCGCCAATTAAAACCTTGGGATCCAGGCATTGACTAACAGTGTGCCGTTGTAGCTGAGATTACATCTGTCAGATGAATCCCGAGCTGCTTCAACAGTCCATGAGTACGTGGAAGATGATTCAGCACTGAAGGCTCTTTATTCTTTAGGGTCCTGCAGCAGAACATACTTAATGTTCTAGTCTTCAAATCCCTTTAAGCATTGCTTTAAGAAAAATCAAGTGTTCTTTCAGAAGAAAACACCACATGATCAAAACAGGGACTGAAAACCTTCTTAGAGTCAGTAAAGCATCAGAAGCTTTTATGGTCCTGAAAGCACAATGCAACCATCTTCCTGTGTAATGCATCTTTAACCAAATCCCTTTTTTGCTTTCAGGAAATCCCTAAATCACGGCACAGTGTTTGCTACATCTGCACTGTCTACTGTCTTCATTGCTTTCCAGCCACCCTCCTGTTACCTCGCTATCCTCTGCAGCAGTAATAAGCTCAGCATTTCTGAGGGCTTCTCTAAACAAATCAGACTTCCCCCTGGGGTCAAGGAAGAAGTGAAGCTCTATCTGTGAAACAATTGGGCTGGACAGTAAGGTGGCCTGAAGAACCTCTCCCAGCAAGGCTCATGAATACAGAGCAAGTCTTTTTTTTTCTGCAAGTGTTCTGCATGAACCATTTTCTTACTGCATCTTCTTTTAAGAATAACTGGTGGGGGGAGCTCATTGGTGCCAAAATATTACCCAGTTGTCAGAGCTGGATCATCAGTTGGCCATAGCAGGCAACTGCCTAAAGCTTAGCGTTTACTAGATATCAGCTGGGTCTGCATGACTGGATTGATCGCAAATTCAGAAGTAAGAAATTTTCACCTTTAAATCTATTATTAAACTAGTGTCAGTCTGGTTATGGTATGAATCTTTTAATTCATCATTCATGTATCTTTGCTTCGTTTGTTTTCTGCTCTGAAAATGTCAACTTTTATGACAAGAACGTGAAGGCAGAATATTTTGAGGCCGTTAGACAAATGCTCTGAGTCAGGCTGCAGACTTTGATCTAAAACATATGACATATGTAATCTTTAACAATGTGTTCCGTTTTACAACACAGTTACTTCTGTGAGCAGTTACTCAGAAATTACGGAAATGCGGGCAGTAAGCTAATGTGCAGTGTGTTTTGCCATTAGGAAGTGTTGTAACTCTGAAATCATATGAAAATTCAGTTTGCCTAATCTGAGGTACACTCTTGTTCACTTAATGACTGATTCTGATGCATGACAGTAGTTTATAGACCACATCTAATTTTCCAGATATGATAAGTTCTACAGAAGATATAGTATGCCGTCCCAGAGACTGTGCAGATTTGTTTATATTATAGGACAAAAGGCAAAGAAACAAAAGACATGGGTCCAGAATTTAGAAATGGGATTCTAAAGGCTGATGGTTCAGAGATTAGTCCACTATCCTTCTTTTTTAATTAAGGGCTTGAAATGTTTGAGATTCAACTGAGTTGGTTTGCCTGAGCTAAACGGCCACGGACAGCACAAATTACACAATTTCCTAATCAGGGCTGAAACAATTCATTAGCTTCTCACAGTGATGTTGGCAGGCAATCAGTCAAGCCTCGTATTACACTTATTAAATCTTATCTGTGCGCACATTCATTAAGCCTTTCGCTTTCTGTGCCATTTTTCTTTTAGGTTTCTGAAACGAACCACATATGTATAAAAACCTGAAAATCTCATTTGCATGATTAAGAAAATTGTGTTTTTTGAATGCAGTCTTCAATTAGGCATGTGAACAGATACAGGCAGGCAAATTAGTTTGATGAAGACGAGAAGCCAGTGTCGCAAAGCAGCAGAAATGCTGAAGCGAACTGGTTCTCTGACAGCATCTCAAAGGCTGTAATATTTTAGAGATGCATAATGCAGTCGGACTCAAACAACAAGTAGCTTCTTTCTCTTATTTCTTGGGCATTTCTATCTTTGTTTATCTTTAGAGTCATTTTAAATTATTTTGTAGACCGGGTCACAGCAGATGGCCCCGCCCCGCCCTGAGCCTGGTTCTGCTGGAGGTTTCTTCCTGTTAAAAGGGAGTTTTTCCTTCCCACTGTAGCCAAAGTACTTGCTCATAGGGGGTCATATGATTATTGGGATTTTGTCTGTATGTATTATTGTTGTAGGGTCTACTTTACAATATAAAGCACCTTGAGACAACTGTTGTTGTTTTTTGGCGCTGTATAAAAAAAAAACTGAATTGAACCTACTAATGTCTTTGCAAACTGTGTCATATTACTATCCAGCTATGACAATATTTTCTGATAATTGATGAAAAGCTTGTAAGCATGTCAATGTTCTCTTACATTCACTTTTTATCATTTGGATGACACTAAGGCATATTTACTTGTACGTGCAGGTGGGCCCTGCCTCAGAAGCCTCAGTCTAAGTTCATCCGATTGAATGTTGCATTAGGCCTTCCATGTAAGCTGTCTTAACAACCTGTTGTATGTGGTGGTGTATGGGCAGAGCCGGACAAACAGAGAAATCTCTTCTTCACTAAATGTTCTTTTGAGGTGTGGATGGTGGCCAGTCTTTTAAAATTAGATGAGCACAACGTGGTTTTAAATATGAAGTGATTAATTATGAGCAAAAAAAACCCTCTACAAGCTACAAACTGTGTTTCCATGACAACACTGGCACAATTGTTGACTGACCCTTAACCTACTATTTATCAAACAGAGGCATCTGATCACCAGACACTTTATCATCAACACCTGGTGGTGGCTTTGAAATGTGAAGTCTTGCTTAATCAGGCTATTCTCCAAAAAGAGATACATGTTCAAACTACTGTCACACGCTCAGACTGACAAGAGAACCTTTGCTCACTGATTTTTATTCTGTTATTAACGACCCGCTCTTTCAGTGCATGCATAATTAATGAATGCACAAATTGTAGCTGTTCTCACTACACAGTTCTGAACTCAAAGCAGGGTTCACACCTAGACATTGCTCTGATAACTGACAGCAGGTGTCACTGATTATTAGGAGGTGTCGTTTCTAACATGTTAGGTTTGGGGACAATAACAATCATATTGTGTAACTTCACAAAGCAGGCTAATGAAGTTTTAACCATTAGGATGAGTCTAGCAGGCTGTGATTAGATAAAAAAAAGGGTAACTGTGCACAGTAATGATCAATTTATGTTCTTCTATTTTAAAGTAATTGCTGCACATGCATCCACACTAGTTTTTCACAATTTTTGTATTTGACTTGTTAGAGCCTGCACTACAACTAGGTATACATGTGACCAGTTGGCTACAGCAGATGTTTAAACACAAATTGTTAACAGAAATGATTGTCAGCCAACTAAATATTTATTTTATTAATGTACAATGCCACTTAACTTTTTTGCAAAATAGTTTGAAGTGGTGGAGTTAAAGGCTTCTTTTTTGGGGTCCAGGTATTTCACTTTTAGTGGGGCACCTTTGAGGTTGTGTGTAGAGTTATGGACCCATCCTGTCATATTCAGAGGATTTTGGTCGAATTAGCCACCGTGTGAACCAATTGGGCTGCTAGGGCCATATGACCCAATGAATTCATATCTAGGCTCATGGGACTCTAATGATCCACATCTTGATTCAAACTTGTTTAGCAATGATGCATTAAGTAAGGTCCTGTTTCACCCCAAATGATCCCAGACAAGCCCCCACATATAAAAAATTTCTACTTTTAAAACTGACAGTGAAACAATTACTCCTCCCAGGATAGCCAATGGTCCATTTTGCTAGCGTTGTTAACAGGTGAATCGCTTGATACATGTACAACAATGATAAGTCAATCAGTAGGCATGAATTCTGAATGAAAGTTCCAATACGATACGTTGATACACTTCACCTATTAATTTTCCATTGCTATTCCAGAGAAGTTAGTTTCCTTATTCTTGCTGGTTGCTCCTCACTGAATACATAACTAAAACTAACACCCTAGCATGAGATTCTTAAGCAATGGGATTCATTAAAATTAGATAGCACTTCAAGCTTTGTACAGTAACATAAATCAGTGGTGTTATGTGGATCCAATTATCACCACTTGTAACAAGTTATAACCCTCCTCCTGTCAAAATAGCTAAAAGAAGTGCAAACTGCCGTGTATACTCAGCCCCCCATTAAGGCTAGTGTCCAAAAGTTTTTGATATTCAAGGGTAAAAAAAAGGAGAAGTTTGAACTTGTGCATCGGGTTCTACAATGCTATACTATGCTGTTTTCTATGCTCCTGGAGAGGTGCACTTACAGAACTAGGGCTGGAGTGACGGCGCAGTTTGGGGGACTCTTTGCCAGCAGAGGAGCTCTTGGCGTTGATACAGGCATTGTTCTCAGAGTGGACCCTTTTCACCTGACTGGCAGGCTTCTCAAACGGGTCGAAGCCACTCTGCGTGCGCTGAACTCTCACTTTCTTGTCTTCAGGGATGGTGTCCAGGGGCTTGATGACAGAGTCTGTTCCCTGGCAGCTGCGTGTGGACATCTTTGTGACACATATCTGTCAAAAGAGAGGAAGGGGAAGGAGAAGAGAAGTGAGGAGGGTGAAGATAAATGTGAGCATTAAGGGGGAAAAAAAGTCCATCTGCGATTACCAGTGTTCAGCCAAAAAAACTGACTGTGTGCCTGTCATCCACATCCTGCCTGTTTTTCATCTCTCTGTCAGCCTGGGTCTCTTCCCTCCCTGTAGAGCCTCGCTGCTACCTCTTTGCTAGGATGAGAGCCTTTTTATCTCCATCTCTCTTTTCTCTGATCAAAACAGCTCCAGCCTCCAACAGCTCCACTCGCCACCGCCGGCTGCTGCCGCTGTCCCTAGACTGCACATGCACACAGTCCCACCTTATCTCTGACACACATCTACGCGTTCAGACAATTGTGCAGACGTGCTACAGAATGTCTCTAACACGCCCACCGGGCACAGCCCCCAGTACTCACCAACTATTTACAACAAAAAGCACCTTAGCAGCTGCTCTTCCACCATGGACTCTGTGTACGAGACACAAAAGACCCAGGCAGCATGACATGTTTTGCCACGGTTCCATTCAAGATTAAATATTTAGGTCTGAAATCCCCAGCAGGAAGAAGTTCTAATTACTCTAAAACACAAGGTGGAGTCATCTTGCAGCTCACTGGTTTGCTCTTTACACAGGCCAGGTTTCACTGGACACAATGCAGCTTTTCTCACTGCGCGAGCTCCCTTCCCTGTCACGCTAATGTGATAAGATGTTATGAAAGAATAATATAAAAGCACCAGCTATTGATTGCGAGGTTGGGTTACCACAGATTATTGCAAACCAGGTCCAGGGTGAATTATAAAGCACTGTTCAAAAGTCTTGACCTATCCCTCAAAGATAGAGATTGACTGGTCTTCCACTCATTTTCAGCCTATTTTCAGCATATTTACATGTTTTTGTTTGTTAAGCCACTCAACACTAATCTCTAAGAAAAACATAGAATGAAATTTAGAATGCAGTATGTCCTTAAAAATGTTGTGTTCAAAGTAATGCCAGTACGTGGGTGTGGAGGAGAGAGTGTCTACAGCCACCTATTAAACATGGTGGAGGCTCTGTTATGGTTGGAGTCAGTGGTGTTGGAGATCTTGTCAAAACTGATGGAATTATAAACACTCAAAAGCACAGACAGAGAAATACCATCTAGAGAGCATCTGATTGACATTTGGTTTATTTTTTCATGACAATGATTCCAAGCACACTGCACTAAAATCATATCTGGATAGAAAAGGACACAATGGAACATAGTCAGCCTCCTCAGTGCCGAGACCACAATCTGATTGAAGCAGTGTGGGATCATAACAGAACAAAAGGCAACCAACATCCAAAGAAGAGATTTTAAGGTCCTTCAACAAGTCTAAAGAACTATTCCTGAAGACTACTTAGAGACTTTATAAGAAAGCTGCCTCAGAGATTTCACAATGTCTTGTAGGGATGAGGCAATGCTGAAGGATTTTGCTCACTGCCATAGGGTGAAACAGTTATTCCTATTCTCTGACATTTTTAAGATGTCATGCTGTATAAAATGAACTACGGGTGTGTAATTGTATGGACAAAGGGGATGATGTACATTTAGGGGGCAAATTAAAGTGAAGTACAGTGGGATGGTCTTGGCATATTGCAATGGTTGAGTTCTCCATGTCCCCGTAAAGAGATCAGTTAGAGGTGACTCATATTCTGTGGCCTTCTTGGTCACCAGCTCACAGCCCCAATACTGTAACTGTCCAGACCTGCTAGAGAGCACTTTACACCACCTATAAATGCAAACGTCTACTGATGGAATAGGCTTACTCACTGGATGAATGGTGTCCCCCTCCATGTACTTAAATGAATGTCAAGCTATTCCGATATGTATTTTGTTACCCTAATACCACCTCCCATCCATCCAAACAAATGCTTTTTAGTAATTATGAGTCAGTTACAACAGCTGCAGATCTGCCAGTCTGCTGTAATACTGACATATGACCAGCAACCCAGAATAATGATGCTTTCACTGTACACTGTAGCTCTTCCAGCTAAACAGCTTTAGCTTTATAGCAGAGTGGATGTGCAACTTCAAAGCTTCAAGTCCTAGAGATCAAAATTAAATTATTTGAAGTATCAGACTTAAAAGGTGACAAGATATTCTCAAAACTGTAAGAACCAACTGACATCTAGACTTGACACACAGTGAACCGGCTGCAACAAAATACTCAATGATTCCTCCCCAAATTTAGAAAAAATAAAAATTGGAAACCTACATCCAGCATATTTATTCCGACATACCCACGGAGTCAGGTTACCATGATCGGTATTTTCCTACTTACAATTGCACGTTACAAATTATTTACCGATTCATTGTTTTACAAAGATCAGTTTTGAGTGATTCTACGAAGACAATTCTTTCTTTTCAGTCAAATTCAAATTGAATTTTTATTTTTTCATATTAGCTTGGTTTAAATAAGTTGAGCCACTTTTATTCAGAAGATTTCAAGCATTAAAATTAAATTTCAAGCAAGGGAGTGACATAGGAACACGTAAACCAGGCCAAGTAATACACAGGAGTAAGTTGGAGAGGAAATAAAAAGAAATGAGGAGGTTGGAATCAGACACGATAATGAGACAGCCAGGTTGTCATAAACACGAGTCCCATGCACATCCAGCATGTCCTCGGTGACAGCAGTATCATCTGGAGCAGCACATTAAACTAACACAAACAAATGCATTCATTTAGGACCTATCACACTACAAGGTATCAATACTTGATGAGAGTGTCTGTTTGAAGATGTCTAGGTTCCAAGAACTCGACATCAGACAATCATAGGAAACCAGAGGCATGACGGCATAAAGAACACGTGAAAACCGACTAATAAAAGACTGATTAAATGGTTAGCACAGAACTAAGTCACAGGCTTCTGAAGTCCTGCACGATGGTATCGACTGTCTTACCCTCATTTAAAAATTAACCAATAGCAATGCCTCAGCTGGGAATATTTTGTTTCAAGCAAACATGTTTAACTAGCAGCACAGGTAGAAAGAAGCCATCTCGCTGCTATGTCGTTAAACTACTAATTGTTTTGGATCTTGCAAATTTTTTTGTCTTGTTTTATTTTTACTTTATCATAATGGCCCCACTACTCATTTATGTAATCTGGTGATCGAACACGTCCGATGTAAATGATCTAAGTTAGGCCGAGGATGTGCGTGGACACCTGTTTTGGGTTTCCTAGAAAGTGCTGTTTATGGGCATGCTCACTGTTACACTACACCTCTGTCTCACCAGAAAAGCAGTAGCATTCCTTATCCTACTTTACTAAGAGTGAAACAGATTCTACATGTTAATGTGTGGTCCTGTGTGGAACAGCAACCAGAATCATCTTTACTTAGCCAGGTTTATGCACACTTGCTCCTTGCTTCATAATTGTGTCGCTGGTGTCATGAAGCACACTAATGTGTTGCTACAGACAGCTTTTTGAACACAGATCTCATCTCCTCAACATTTTCACTACAACAAACATTCATATTATCAGCATTAATAAGAATTCATCTCATTCACTACATTACAAAAAATACCCCAAAAATACAGTAGCCATGTGTGAGTTTCATCACTGCTGGTCACGACCACATTACACAGGCTGCTTTCTTGCTTAATTGCAGTCACAACCCTGAAATTGATAGATGGACTAGTAAAATGAATAAATGTTCGGTACTGAATCCACATCAAACATCACATTTAGAAGCTAAAAAGAAAAACTGTGTCTTAGTTAGCAGCCTAAAATGTGCTGGCAGTTGGTTGTACATGTCACTTCCCAAACTACTGAGATTAAAATAAGCAGCGTGGATCCCAAACTCACTGAGCAATTACACAGAGAGGGGCTCTGTGAAGAATCTCGCTCTGACAGCATCCCACTGCACATATCAACCATCAAGGTCAGGCATTAGGCAACTTTGATCTGCTAAAAATCCTAAACCTATTTTATCCCCGGCTTCATCTAATAGCATTTTACCTTCCACAAGAACAAAGAGCTAACATTTAAAAATAAAATCATGGAAAACCTAAAAGAAGAAAAAGGAAGGAAAATAGAACATTTCAGTTAGAAGGCCTTACAAGCTGATTTTCACAAACAAATGCGTCAAAATTAATATTTTTACACATAATTTGGTGTGGTGCTGTACCAAAAGCATGAGCTTCAATGTGTAATGATTGCTTAGTGCCACACATATTACAAAGGAACGTCAGCACTGCCTTCTTTACATTAGCTGGCTTGACAAGTACTAAAAGCCCAGTTGAAGGTAACCGGTATCGCAACAGTGCTTTTCAACTTTCTCAGTTCTGCGCACTTATGTAGAAAAGGGCACTTCACGTGTCATCTGACTCTTTGTTTGCACAAAAAGATATCTCTGAGTGCTACCTATACATTATCTGATGATGATCAAATGGTGATAAAAATTCATGAAGAACAGAAAAATATAATAGTAAAATGTAACAGTGTTGCAAAATAAGATGCGAAATTACTGTTGAATAAAATCATGAATCTTGTGCACACGGTGGTAAAACAAACATCTCATTTCAAGTTATTTTACAGCTAAGCGTGTTCTCAGTGCTGCTCATAATGCCTTACATGGCAGCTGCACATTAAAACTCTGAACATTTTAAACTAGATCTATTTAAACATTAGTTTGAAACAAAGTTTACTTTGGCTTTACTTTGTCAGCAGATCAAGGGGAAACTCATTTTATTGACTGAACGTGTTCTTGGTGTGTGCTCTGTCTTCTAGTAGCTGCAGTTCTAGCAGTGATAACGAGACTCAGCAGCAGATTGAAATCAAGTAACAAATTCAATTCCATTTCAATTCAATTTAATCTATACAGCACCAAATCACAACAACAGTCGCCTCAAGGCACTTTATATTGTAAGATAGACTCTACAATAATACATAGAGAAAAAACTTACAATCATATGAACCCCTATGACCAAGCACTTTGGCAACTGTGGGAAGGAAAAACTCCCTTTTAATGGGAAGAAGCCTCTGGCATCTGCTGCGACTGGTTCGGGGGAATCACATGAGTCATATTCAACCAGCAGAGAATCTATACTGCATTTATGGTGGCTTATGGTGGCTTGCAAACGCTCCTGGGCAGCCTAAACACAATGATTAAACAAAAAAAGCCACATACTATTTACACAATAGTGACGGCTTTTCTAATTGGGACTATTTTAGCTTTCCACATTTCTGTGTTTGTAAAAATCAACATTTTAGAGGTCTTGGCTGAAGATAACAACTCTAGACATTTCATACTATTTTCTAACATTTTCATTTAGGTTTGATTGAATAAAGGAAGATAAATGGAGCAACCTGTCTGAGTTGATTATGCGATGCAAATTTCAAACAAGTTTAAGACCCAAATTATACTGACTAAACCTGAGGCTCCAGTGGGACAAAGCAAGTTGGTAATCAAACCTTGGATGAGGCTCATCAATCTCATAAAGTTGTATTTCCTCATGCTGTGGGCAGCTGCACACTACCTGCTCAGTAACAAACAGCAGACAGTCAGTGACTAGTCAGTGGATATATTTGAGCTTAGCAGCTAAAGAGGTATTTCTCTCTGGAGTTGGCAAAGAGAACAGAGCTAAACAGAGAGTACTGCACAAAGAATTGTCAGATAGCCAGAAACATGACTCAAACTGAATCCCATTTTCATTTCTTCGTGTCCTCTGGATGTGTAAGCACGCAACATGACCACGACATTTACTCCCTAAAAAATGCTTTGGGGAAAGATAGTGTGCTACATATTACCATCCATCCATACTGACTGGTTTATGGCGGTATGTAGAGGCCTTGCTACATCTGGCTCTCCTCTGTTGCCAAGACAGGAACACCCCACCAAGACAGGAAAAACCCGCCGCAGATGCAATTACACCATATCGATTCTTGTTGAAGGACAGCCTCTTTAATCATTACTACCCTCCACCACCACCATCAACACTCTGATACACCAACACACACCGAGACAAATAAACAAACTACATTGTTTTCCTATCTATAATTTATTCTGCACTGCTGCATTGACCCCTTTGCCCCACAGGGATCACTGAAGATTCATCTTATTGTAGTGTTGTCATACGGTAATGAAATTCCAGGGCCACACTAATGCAACCATCTCCACAGGAGTAGTTACTGATGACATTAGCTTGAACGATGACAAGAACCACAGAGGCCATAAAAGACCAATAAGCCATAAAGCCTACTCGTGTGCTTGTGCTAACTCAAAGCTATCAACCATGTTAACTTGGCCCACATTCAGGCTCAACACACAGCATGAATGCATTTCCATTTTGCAGAGACAAAGAAGGGCTATCAGCTTGCCTGGGCTCATCATTCCGGGCTCAAGATGATACAGCAGAGGAGAGACTGGAAAAAACCTCTCATCCTCCTCCCGTCCACACTGTCTGCAGAACGCAAGCCTTTGTTTCATTGTTCTTGAATAATGTGTGT
>VUQR01012300.1:17210-32731 GCA_015108515.1 Hemichromis elongatus
TGTGCGTGCTTGTGTGTGTGTCTGTGTGTGCATGTGTGTGTGTGTGTCTGTGTGTGTGTGTGTGTGTGTGTGTGTACCTAAATATAGCTAGTGCTTTCTCAAACACAGCAGCTTTTCTATAATGCCAGGATGAGGGCACTCTGACAGAGACTCAAACTACAGACGAGTGAACAGAAAGGACCAGTGGAATGACTGAATAAAGAACGGCAGTTTAACAGATGGAGATTTGATTGAAGGTTAAGCTGACATGTCAGGGTGATGGCATTTAAGTTAAGAGTCACGTCTGTCCCTCTCTGACCATTTACAAGTGCCAGATGAGGCAACTGCTGCTTCCAGTAGCTAGAGGTTGGCTTCAAGCTGTACTTCAGAGCAAATTAAAATCTAGGGTGAACTTTTTCTGATTCAACAGAACAAGATATTTTGCAACTTAAAACTTTTGGCTCCCATGGCTAGTCTGATTGGTCTGAGCAGACTATGGCTGCATGCCGTTAAAGAGCTTCGCTCAATTGCAGTCAATTATTACTCATCAATAATTTGTAATTTTATTATACGGTTCCAATGTACAGCACTTTGTGTCAGCTGTGGTTGTTTTAAAGGGCTTTATAAATAAAGGTGATGATGATGATCAATCACTAATCTATTAATAATAGAGCTTTGGAGGTCTCATTTGGAGTTTTTTACTCCAATGGTCCCCTACTCCAGAAGCCAAAAATCAGGCAACGGCAGGAAGCTTCCTAAAGAGCAGAGAACTGTAATGGAGTGTTTGCCGAGCAGATTCTGACTCCTGGACCTCATGTTTGACACCCCTGGTACAGACTATCCCATAGGAAGTGGAAAGTGAAATAGTTTAAGCTGATGAGCATTAAAAAAAACATCAAAAACCTGCAAGGTCTTTGTGAAGGTAGACTTCTTGTAATTAATTTCTGCCATTGTAGAAATGTAGACACTATGAACTTCTGACAACAGATAAAAATCTAGTCACACAATTAAGACTGTGGCTTCATTTCAGTTCTGTTAACAACTAGAAAACTGAGTTTTAATGTATCAATTATTCACAATGTCACATTAAGCAGTCATTAGAAAAACCTCTTTAATTTTTAGTACAAAATTCTGAGCTTGAACTGGGTTTCCAATCAGTGTCTTCTTAAATACTGTCCGAGGAAACCCTTATTTATTTTTAAAAGAGCTTTGCTGCCTTAGTTTGAAACTTTCTTTTATGTTCTCATCTTTTGTTCTTCAGCACCTACTTTCATTCTTCATGTGCAAGTGTCTGAAAGTGACTGCTACCACGTGGCGTGGACACACTTCATGAAGACAAACTCAGACAAGACTGCACTCAGTCCCACAGCTCTATAGGGTTAAGCTTTAATAATGACACTGATGTTTCTGTGAAGTATGAACATACTGAGTTGGAAGTTTTAGCATATTACAGAAGTTATTTTGTTATGAAATACTGCTATTCCTTTCTTGGCACACACACCTAGTTTCCAGTATCCTTGGGTTCTGCTGGCACTCATTAAATGCACCAGAAAAATAAAACATGCAAATGGATCTGCTGTGGGTCTTCATCATTTTGAATGCCAGCCCTAAGATATTGTGGATGAGAGTCTTAATTATCATATGTGGTGGAATAAAAATATCCCAACAGACAAATTATGGCCTAGATAGAGACTCCTCATTACAGCGATATGTACTGCATTTGCAGTTCTGATATTTTCACCTCATCTTGCATTTGGAACACCTTCAATAGGCTTTGACATCTAGAAATCCCACAGTGGTGAGACAATGACAACATCTTACTTACTTCTAAGTAAGTCCTTGAAAGGAACACATAACATCATTAATCTCTACTTCAACGACACAAAACAACTTTGGCATGTTTCAGAGATGCACTCAGTCTTTAACTGGGTAGACTTTGGAGAAACATTGGCAGCCCGCACTGAGATAAAGTCAGCTGAGCACCAAACAGCATCCACACAGTCGATGCAATAGGCAGAAATCACAAATGAAAGTTAGCCTCTAACTGAGCCCACTTCGTAAAAGGAGAGGGGAAATTTACTGATCAGATCTAATTTTACAATACTTGGATTTAATATAATAAATAATACATGTTATCTAATAGAGTATCAAGTGGTATGGTTGGAAAACGAGGGCCAAGTACCCACAACTACAGTTTGCAGTCAGTCTGCATAAACTCCTACTGTATGTTAAAATGTTGTAAAAACTTTACAACATTAAAGTAAATATAGGTGTAAGTGTCTTGGGCATCTCAACCCTGATGAGACTCTGTGGCAGACATGCTGGAGACAGTATGTCTCTTGACTCTTTCTCTCTCCTTTGTAGAGGGTAGAGCTAGAGGTGGGTACTGGGAACAAACAAAAAAAATAAGCTCAGAAAAGCGAAGAATGTGAAGAAATAAAAATAAAAACAATCAGTTACTACCTCTGTGAAGGGCGATAAACCCATGTGAACTTAGAACGTAGGGATTAAAAGAAGCTATGACTTAACTGTATGTACAGGTGACCTGTGAGGCTGTGGAGGAGTACACTGACGGATGGAAAAATTCAGAAGCTGATGTTGTATCACAGTATTTGGCCTGGATAAAAATGTGGGAAAATCAAACGATACATAATTCACGCCATCACTACTCAAAGAAATAATAATGGACAAATATCTTGCTGGACTGCTTAAAGTGAAAAACAAGCACAGACTCAGACAGGCAGAGATGTCAGCTCAAGACTGATGATTATAAGACTGCACAGGTAAAGAATGAAAAGAAAAGAAAAAGGTGAAAACACAAGTTCTGGATCCAACAATAAAAGTTAGTAAGTATTATTATTATTAAAGTAATAATAGTAATTTGTAATCAGCAAATATTACTTTCCCCAAACTGAATTTATAATGAACAATGAGAGAGATAATGAAACTAGAATGTTGAGTTTAATTACTCAGCTTGTAACAACAGGATGAAACTACAGTTAACACGGTTTGTGTTTGTTACGGACCTCTCATATTAGCCATACTCAATAATAGTGAACTCAGAGATGTGCAGAGGTCTGTCACGGATCAGACTGGTTGATTGACAGCATTTACTGACTGTGTTTCATTCAACATGTCGATGGATGTTAACATGATATGCTGTCAGAATACACTGAAAGCTGAACTCAGTCTGGATTCAAACCCACATGCTCAACTTTAATTAAAATAAACTCAGTGTCCTGGGTTCTGAACTAATACTGTATATTTAAGAATATACTAGGATTTACAGTAGAAACATTAGAACTACCACTTGCATTTCTCATGCAGTGCCATAGAGAACACTAGGGAGCTTAATCAATAACAAACTATAAATTTCGTTTTGCAAACAAGCTTCAGCTTCCATTTTTGCATCTAACACTATCAAACATGTCTTACAAATGTTACCCATGTGCATCACTATCTCAGGTTCAGTGAGCAGTGCCAACCAGCCTCATCTCTTAGAATGATGGAAGCTTCTGAGGTCCTTCCTGGAGGAGGAAGGGTTCCTGCCAATTAGTGACCCAGGCAACCTTTCTACCTCCTGATTAGTGTAGCCAGTCATTGCCTTTAACCAGGATACTGGAGAATGAAAAGTCCAGAGACATAAATGACTAAATTGGCTCACTTCCCAGTTGTTCCAGCTTCAGGAGAGTGCTCAGTCACTCAAAACAACAGCTGTGACGTCGCCAGCTCCCCACCTCAACCTCCGCCCCCTCTGACTTCTCTCCTTCCCAAGCCCTGGCACTTTAGCCCTCGCTCATCATCAAACACAGTCATATAAGGCTTTGAAAAACAAGCCAAGAGTGCAGCATTAGAATAAAAACTATTTAATGAGCTCAGCAACATATCTCTTTTTTATAATGCAGAAATGCTAGTGGCAATTTTCTGATTTTGTCTCCTCTAAGCCAAACGATGCTCTGAGGATTCATTAGAGATTCTGGGAACACAGACTCAGTGTCTACAGAATCGCCACTTAAGTCAGTTATAGTTTTTAGTTATAGTTTAGCTTATTTGATCTTTTAGTATTTAGGCTGGAGAATTTCAATTCAGTTTTGTTTATATACCACCAAATCACAACAACAGCCGCCTCAAGGTGCTTTATATTGGAAGTTAAACACCGTACAGAGAAAACTCCAGTAATTAAACAACCCTCAGTGAGGAATGACTTGGAGAAAGTGGGGAAGAATAACTCCCTTTTAACAGGAAGAAATCTCTAGCAGAATCAGGCTCAGGGAGCAGCAGCCATCTGCTACAACTGACTGGGTGTGATTAGAGGGAGACAGGACAAAAGAGCCATTCCTCTTTAACTAGTCTTGAACTAGCTACACACAATGTACCTGTTGACTGTTAAGACTGGTATACTTCTAACCCTTTATATATCATATAAACATAAAGATATCAGTTTCTCTATTCTCAGCAATGCATTGTTCTAGCATCTGTTTGGTAACTGACAATAATAATATTATTATTAAGGTGTTTGTCAAAACTCTCCCCTAAATCCCCCAACATAGCCAACACAGCAAACACATCGAACACAGCTCTGGTCTTCCGCTGTGTACCATAACTAAGGTTACAGCTAACTTCATTGCTTAATCTGTGTAGTAAGCAAGAGTACATGTCAGCAGATTTCTTGACACAAACTTCCATGGCACTTCATTTCGCTGTTGTTGAGGTATTTCAAGCTGGACCAGAGTGGTTGACACATGACAGCGCTGACCTTGGGTTTTCTTGACGTGGCTTTTTCAGTGGAAAAAACGTTTCGTCAACCATCCAAGTGACTCCTCAGGTTTCCCCAACCTTATAAACAGTACATTTGCACAATGACTGAAACCAGCCCACTGAAGCAACAATGGGCTGTCAACATCCACTGATCAAAGACCACTAACCTGCAGACAGTTGAGACTGAAGAAGTCACCTGGATGAGTGACAAAACCTTTTTCCCACTGAAAAAGCCACATCCAGATGAACCGAATCAACCTTTGGAGATTTACTTACCTGGATGATAGAGAATGCATCAAAACATTGGGATTGTAACCCCCCTCACGCCAAGACCACTAGCATACTGTGCTCCGTAAGCCCCTGTAGCACTAGTATTTATAAACGAGTTTTACGTCTCAGTAACAGTCCACTTGAAATCAGCATAACAAAACAGCATTACTAGATGCAGATTTCAGGTCTAATAGGGCATTTGCCACTGACTCATTAGCACAAGTGCCACTTAAGCAAACACATTCACTTAATGATATGAATCACACCACGTGCCACTGACTCCATCTCCAGGGATTTGCATCTGAATAAAAGCACTGTGTTTGCTGTCAGAGACCTGCCTAGGTGAGGGTTACACTGAAGTAACCATCTCTAACTTCACTTTCTAAGAGCCGGTACAGACAGTATTGATGCTCTGGATTTATTTGATGCTCAGGTATTGGTAGTAATCCCCACAAACCTGGACAAACAAAAACGTGTCTTAGTGGGTGCAATCCAACAAGGACAAGGTTAAGACAAAGTGGTGGTACAAACACAGGGTAAGACAAGCTTTTGCTTGGTAGGTCGGTTTTTGTGCTTGTTTTCAGTCTCACAAAGCCAGCCCTCCTCTCACAGCACATCTCTCACAGCAGGATTAAAGTCAAGGAAACATCCACTGCAACTGCCTGAGTTTGGCAGCCTGAATTTTGACAATTCCTTAAGTATAGTAGTTAGCAACCAACCTTTTTAGCTAAACAGACCTTAGCTCATCTGGTCATGCGGTATCTAACCTGTGATCAGGCAATAGGTAGTGTTTGTCTTAGACGCATCAACTTTACAATCTTGTTTTTAACATCAATAAACACTACAAGAAATGTCCAAATACTCGAGGCACACAGTGATACTTACTCGTGGGATGAAGCTGTACACAGTTGTCACAGACACATGGTTTGTGTTTTAGCAATGTCCAACATGTGGATCTGCACATAGTCCCAGCACAGTATAGTCCCCATAGCAGGAAACGAAGGGCAATAGGAACCAGGACTACACAACCAGAGATACTCCTCCTTTTAGAGGACGCTAAGTGAAAACAACTCTACAGAACAAACACATTTTCTAATTGATGACAGTTTATTAAGTCAGAGTTATATACAAAGATTTCATATTCACAGCTATAGAGTCCCACAAAGTGCTTGCCATACTAACACCATCAATAGTAGAACATTATCCTTCCAAACATACAATATGGCAATCACATTTTTAACAGCAAAGAAGAGACATTTGGGCATTATTATAATATGTGGCTACCTTGGACACATAACCCGCAGTACGGCACAAGCAGGTGATCTGTGGTCCCCATCTGACCCAAAGGTCCTGGGCTGGGTTTGACATGGGTTACACCAAGATTTGTTTTATCACAATACACCGAATGTGTGGCTAATATATGTTGCACCTGTGAGTAGCTCACCCTGAGTCTGTCATTGGATTCATTCAAGTTGGAATGGAGTTCTGGGAAAGGATACTGCTGGCTGTAGATGACATTTTGTCCAACCTAGATCATTAGTTCAAACACACGGACTCACTCAAAATAACATCTTTTTGTTTTGGGTTGTTTGGCTTCTTTGTTTTTTACAGTAAAAAAAGTCTTAATTGATTTATTTGTAACATGATTCACTGTGTGATACAGGCCATTCAAAAGGTTTGTGTATCAGTTTTGTTGAGTGAAATTTTAGTATTTTCTTAGTTCAGAACTTAGTACTGACTGGCAGTTACGTGGGTATGTACTCGCACAGTATGGAGTACTAAGTTGTACTACTCGGCACTCCAAATATAGTCAGTTCTGGCTTCCACAAAGCAACATGTCAGAGTCAAAACCAATAGGTGATGTCACAGTGGAGCTGACCACAGTAAGTAAAGTAGAAAACTGTGGGCAAGAGCTACTCAGTTAGGTATTCCTGGACACATAAACACAGAGGAAGGCAACTTTGCCTCCACTTATGTGTTCCATTGAGTGCAGCACGAACAGCCTTTCAAGCTTCTCCATTAAGAGGACACTACCCTCGATTTGGCTCTTTACTCTGACACTTATGCTCTCAAACAGATTACACCCCGTGTCTCCTGTTTCAGCCCTGCTTTCTTATTCTTTCTTCTTGCTAACAGCTTGGCCTGCTATCTTCCCAAGGAGCTGCATATGGCCCTGCAGAAAGGCTTGCTACACATCCACGAGACGCTACCACAGATGGTAAATGGCCTGTCCCTGTCTTTCTTTCTCTCTCTCCCCCCCTTTCGCTCATCCTCCCCACAATGCCCACATTCCATCCCTCTGGGCTCGGAAAAAGAGGAGCGTGTTGCAAATTTGCCCAAAGTGGGACATCGTATTGTAGAGTGAGCAGAAAAACGATGCAGCGGAACATCCCGTCCATTAGACGAGTACACATCAGCACCCATTTCACCAGCACAACGGAAATGCTACCTATTAGCACGAGGGAGGGGGGAGTGAAGGAAAGAAGGAGGGGAGCTGACAGTACTGACGTTAAGATTTGACTTTGTAGCAAAAACTGCAGACACACACTGGCACAGACATCCACTGTCTTCTCTCTCTTCTCGCTACTTCCTTTCTATCCCCAGAGTCCCTCATCACATCCTCCCCCCTGACACAAACTGATACTCAGGTGGACTACTTTCAAGCTGTCATGCATGTCAGTATGACAACCGATCATTACTCCCGTCCTAAACAAAAAAACACAGTACGCACGCTATGCTCGCACATAAATCAAATCCGTTCCCCCTGAATGCACATTTGCTGACGCCCTTACTCATCTGTACATTGTACAGTATTACGTGTGTATGTGTGGTGTGTCTGGGGAATACTATTCATGCTCATTTACACACACGCGAACAGAAGAGATGCAGCTGAGGCAAGGGAAGAAAGGAGGAGGTGGAGGCGGGGTGGGGGTGATGACAAGGGATGCAGGACAAAACAAGCGCCAATCTCAGCCTTGCTCTTACCTTCCAGGAGGAAACAGCTCACCTGGATGCCTCTGAAGAGCAGACAGAACGCATTCAGGCCAACCTCTCTTCCTGCAAACCAGCTCAAAACATCGCCCTCCCTCCCTCCCTCCTCTCTCTCTCGCTCTCTTTCACTCTCTCTCTCTCTCTCCCTTCCCTCTCTTCCGCTCCCTTTGCAAGCTGGAAATGATGAGATTGTACTATAAGCAGAGGGGGAGTGAAATTAGACACGGTTCAGGGTATTAGGAGGCTACGTTGTTTCTGGCCGAGCGCCCTGAGAGACTGCAGGCTCTGTGCCTCATAAGGGACAGGGATGGATGAGGTGGTGGAGTGGAGGCGTTTGTTAGAAATGCATGCAACACAGCAAACAGAAAAGAAAAAGCCTGACAGTGAGGATATCCTGGAATCCTCAAGGACCCCTGCTCTGCAATGAGATGGTACAGCCCAGAGGAGTATGAGGAAGCAAAGAGTATCTAAAGCAGCAGCAGCAGCTAGCTGTTGAAACTACCGTGATTCAGCCACAATGTGTGTATGTGTGTGTGTGAGTGTGTGTGTGTGTGTGTGTGTGTGTGTGTGTGTGTGTGTGTGTATAAATATGAGCTGAGCCAGGTAAAGTAAAGATGAGCTGTGTTGATTACAGGGCTACAGCCCCTTAGATGAAACCAGAAGCTGAGGTCCTTCGTCAGCCCGAAGCATTCGCCATAGCAGGAAGATGCTGATGTGAGATGAGTAGTGTAAGAATACACTCTGACACCGTCCCTTAACATAATCTAGACCTCATTTTGGAATAATATAACCAAAGCGCTGTGCTGCTTGTGCAGAGACACGACTAACTTGCATGAGCATGTACATGTCAACCATCCTTTCTTTCTTTCTTTCTTTCTTTCTTTCTTTCTTTCTTTCTTCGCAGATGAAAGAGGCTGCCGTTAAAACAGCGCTAATCTTTATTTTTCTGTTGACTGCTTGTATTAGCTCCATCATTACGAGCAAACTTACCCATGGGCAAATGAATAAATAAATCGCCCTTGTAAAAACGATATATTTGTCCAATCGCCTTACCCTAGGACAGAGCACTAATTACCATTGCATTAGGCTACCTTTTAACAGCAAGCTAAACAGCCAACTCCTACAGATGTTATTGTAAATATTAATGACTAATATCCAGTTTGCTCCATTCCCTCTAAAACTAAACTCCCCAACAGCTCAGGAATATAAACAGTGAACAGATGCATGTTGTGGATGATTCCATCGAGATAAATGGATATTCACTTTCTATGATGTCAAGCAGAACCAAGAGTGGAAAAACCTTGCTGAAACCAACCGTTCAAAGCCTGAGCTTTTGGCTTCAGGGATCAGCTGTACCGAGTCTGACCTCATTATTTTAAACTTTGACCATGTTTAAAATGGACATCCACCACAGGAAACGTATATATGGTAGAAAAGCAGAACACTGTAGGTCCAGGTTGCACACAAAAATTTAAAACAGTGCATGTCATGATGGAGTGGTAGTAATGATAGCATCATCGCCTCATAGCAAGAAGGTTGTGGGTTCAAATTCACCATCTTGTGGGGACCTTTCTGTGTGGAGTTTGCATGGTGTCTGCTTTTCTCTTGTCTCTGAGTACTCCACCTTCCTCCAACAATGCAAAGGCACAGTTAGAGGGATTAGGTTAATCCCTCTAATCTAAATTAGGTGTGAATGGTCTGTCTCTCTGTGTTAGCCCTGTGATAGTTGGGTGACCTGTCCAGGTTGTATCTTGCCTCTTACCCTACCCCAACTTGGACAGATTCCTGGTCTCTGTTAGGATATCACAAAGCCTGAATGGCCCAATAATCAGGAAATATTGCATCTTTTTAAAAAGCTACAGCCTTTTGTTGCCATAAGCTAGTTTACATATTAACAAGCATCAAAAAAGAAATACGTACTAGTAATCTGTCCACTCACTTCCACTAATTGCAGGTTACATATAGTCAATATCATCCTCTGCAATAAATGACAACTCTTAATGAAGCTGTATTGCAAAGGCGATAAGAAGGGGAATAAATTCTCTGGTGTCTAATAGTTTATACCCACTGTGCGTAAAGAGCTATAGTCCTACATGTATCGGCTCTTCTTTCTGAACTGTAAACACACGGCAACAATGAGAGCAGTGAACTACTGACCTGGAACACCTTGGATGTCATGATGGGCTGTCACACATAATGCTCTAAAGTGATGGGTTCAGGGTATCACATCAGAGCCTTCATGTCAAACCGAATGAGTCTACAAGCTGGGTCAGATTAGCACTAAAACTGTGAATTAAAGAGAAGAGAGCCCCCCCCTTTGGATTGCTCTGTGCGAATTTTGTCAAACAGCAGTAGCTGACTGCACGCTACTTTTGCAATTGATGGTGCTTATAGTAAATTCATCAGTTCCTAAATGGCATCAAAGCTGTTTCAAAGAACACCTGACCGTTCAGGATCTTTCATTCATATCCCACTGATGCAGTGGTGACTACCACTTCAATGAATAGACAGGCCGTTTTACAGGTTCACTGACATTGCTTATATAATACCTGCTGTGCTTCTATTTTCAATGTGTTTTAATATTGTTGAAAAGCGGCGCATATAAACAACCTATAAATATGGATACAGGTTTACGTCACAAATGTGGCTGTTCTCTAATAAAGGCTTTGTAAATAATAATAATGTGTCACATGACCATAAAACAATGACTATATAATCTGATCACGCTGCTCAAATTGCATTTATCCAGTCGTACTAACCCACTTAGAATATCGATCAAAGCTCCTGATTAATGTCCTACTGTACACGTGTCTAATTTCCATCCTTTACATTGTTATAAATATACTTCACCAATGTCTGCTAGTACTTCCTGTACTTCTAAGCAGTGGTTGTGAGGTAGTCCAGAAGGAATGGGGTTTTATGGAGATGTGGCTCCAAAATATTTTGTTTTTTTCTTCTGGCAATTTTTATTTTATATTTCATAGATGGGGTTGAGACTAGAGCTGTTTTTATGGGTTTTGACTGTAGGTACTAAGGACCTGATAAGTGAGCCATATGACAAGCTTCATTTTGATGTTGGGCATGAAACAGGTAGACTAGGATATAATGTTTACTGATTACTAGCTAGTATTACTAGCAAAATCATAGTAGACTGAATTTGAGGGCTTTATCTGCCAATCACTGATGAATTGTTTGTGGTAGCCACTCCCATAGCTCTTGTTAATACAGCCTCTACAGTTCTTGTTTATAGCTTGTTATTTAAACCTGTCCCCTGTAAGCCACTTTGCAACCCTCCCCTCACCAACTTCTTCTTTTAATGCTTTCTGATATGCATTATTGCAATCATAGCCTCGTTGTTGTCAGTGTTACCTACTGTGTATGGTGCAGGGGTCCGGTGCTGCTCCCTACATATCTTTAGTGTAAGGAAAGCAAATATACTGTTGATTGAAGTAGCATTTTTGATTGATTGTTTGTTATGTAGTCGTTCTGACATGTTCAACTAAGGATTTCTTTGGCCAGCCTGTGAAATTTGTGTGCCTTTTCCCATTAGCAACTACGAACAGTAGTAGTATTCAGGTGGATTCTGTTGCTTCAGTTTTGTTGTCTGGCAATGTCATTTCTCTAAGCAACCACTAGATGAAGACAGATGAATGTATGACTGTAAGTGAATGTAACAGCACCACAGCAATGAATACTCAACAGAAACAACTTACTGATCAACTGAAAAGGGAGTAGAGAAGGAGCAACGTGAGCCTAAAATTCATGAGTCGCATTGGTGCCTACAGAGGAGAAGCTGCCTCTGCCTCTATCATGCTACAAAATACACATCATCAAACGGCACAGTTTTTCTTTGTTGGGCTCACACTCACCAACACCACCCCTATCCCCTACCCCCCATGTTTTATTTTTCTCTCCGTCATGGATGACCTTGACTGACAGGCTTGTTGCTACAGGAACCACACCATATCCATTGTGTCGTAGTGTGGAAGGAAAGTGTGAAATCTACAATAAGATGGCTCAGATTGGATTGAAAATGGAGTCAATTTCAAACCTGCAGCAGACAGCAATCGTTTAAAACCAGAAAAATGAAGGTTATTTGCATTTTAACAGGATTTAACCCGATAAAAATAGCCTCACTAACACACAGACATACGCATACACATACACATTCAGGCTAAATGCATACCAGGGAGGTACAGAGTAGAGCTGGGGTGAAACGCCTGTAGGTCATTCATTATTCAGTGGTGCACACAAAACAGTCTCCCAACTCTGGTCCAACGCGGATAAAAACACACTCGTACATACTGTGTGGATGGTCAAGTTCACACTTAACTGTTTTTGTTGTAGTTTGTTAAAGTCCACCTGAAGGGAGGATCTCCACTGATGAAGTCTCTGTGAAGAGTTCAAAAATTAGCACTGACTAATGATGAGATTTACATCACTTAGACCCAAGTGGTGCCCAGCTGACACGCGAATGCAGAAACTATAACATGGCTATAAGGCGATCAGGGCATCAGGATTTAAAAGAGGAGAGTTTGCAGACAATGAAAAGCCCACCTGAATATGTGATGAGCAGAGAATGTGAAGTGAAGCCACATTAAGAGGCTACAGCATCGATATTCAGATTAAAGATGAATCCAATAGTAACTGATAACAAGAGAGAGCCTGTTCGTGCAGTTCAACAACCCGACCACGTTCAAAAAGGGAACGTTTTTTTGCCTTTGCCATCAGAACATCATGACAGTGCGACTACCTGCCAGGAAATAACAATCAAGCCACATTTTTGCACAGATTTGGCCTTTTAAAGGCATGTGGTCCTAAACTTTTGATCAGCTGTAAAACAGCTGATCAAGCGTTATTTTCATTAAATTACATGCTCAGAAAAACGTTTTGTCTCACTCCCATTTCTTCTTGTTGCATGTTCAAGCTCTACTTGGAACCTTGTTAAGATCCAACCATGCAAAATATGATTTTTTTTGCCATTTTTCAAGTGGTCTTAAACTTTTGATTGAGCCTGTATGAATTTGTTTTAAGTAAAGAAATCATTTTCAGTCTTTTCCTCACAGTGGGGACATTTAACAGATACACCAAAGTATACATATTTCAGATCACTTGCAAGGACAGAAATCTGAAGTGAAATCTTGTCAAAAGCAAAAGTTGAATAAAATATTTCCATGATGATGCCAGACTCCGTGTCAATACTATCTGTATAGAGGAACGCAAATCTGGAGACATTATAAGGTCAAAATTACATTCTAACAGTTGCACATGTTTTATTTGGTCCAATAAGTTTCATATTATGGCACAATTCTAGTTATGTATTCAATCATCTACATTGTTTATATCTAGTTTTCAGCTAGCTTGTAGATGGGGGTTATTTTTAGCCCCTGGCGTTTTAGAAATCCACGTAACAACAACCATGGTCTCACATTTCATGACTCATCCTAAAATGTGTTTATTCATCACACAGTGAATTCCAGTGTGGGGAAGCAGATGTGGATGATAAACTGTCTTTGTTCTCTTTTTACAATAATTATTTGCTCAGAAAGTTTGAAGAATGCGTTACTTTGACAAAAAGACTCTTTCTGTCATTTGGTAATGATTCAACTACAGGACACAAAATGTGAACATACAGTTCCTTCATACATGACAAGTATGTGAGAAGAAAGAGCGTGTCATGTTTTGGTCGTTGTTGGTAAAATTTCTCCACATTTTTCTCTGAGCTGCTTATGAGAGTCTACAATTCTCACTTGATGTCTCTGATAATACAACAGATGGAGGTGGCGACTGGTGCTGAAATATGTCCTGCAAGACATCATTCAGCTGTTACATCCAACCAAACTTCTTATAGTCCATCTAGAAGCCATTTTAATCCTCTTGGTTGGACTATAAGAATCATGAAAAATAATATAAATATAAATGGAAATTAATTGAATCATCTACTGTAAAAAATAAAAAAAATAAACATTTCAGTTCAATCTCATTAATATTGACTGAGAGAAACAACGAGCCTCAAGGAGCTTTATATTGTAAGATAAAGATTTCAATTCAATTGTGCATTTAACAGCGAGCCAATGAAGAGAAGGCAAAATGAGAGAAACGTGCTCTCTCTTTCTTTCTTGTTCCTTTCAGACTCTCACTGCAGTAATGCGGATAAACTGAAGACTTTTCAGGGAGCTTTTAAAGTAACCTGATAATACTTAATCATAATAGTCCAGTCTAGCTTTTCAGCATCACATGATTTCAGAGTGGCACATTTCTTTCCACCAATTTGATATCAGGCTACCACAGTTCATCGGCAGCCTTATCAGTGAGGCAGCTGGCTCACAGAGAGTCAGTTAACAGTTTATAGGGTATAAACCACACCCAGTCTCGCCACTCAAATGTTCTGTCATTAAGGCGAGACCAGCACAGTGGGAGACCAGTATTGATTTATCCATCAAAAACTCATTTCAGTAGTATTCGGTGCTCTGTTTGGACGCCCAGATGTGAGACCGTTGTTCTGAACTGAATACTTGCGATGATTCTTCTGTCTTCAACGACCCGAGGGACCATCAGGTTTAAGTGCATGGCTGCTTGAAATCTGACACTGTAACACTCGCTGTAGTAGAGACGAGACATAAACTAACGTACACGCTTTACACCTCGACATTAATGACTTTGGAACGGAATGAATGTATTTGTTTACTCATCCAGTCAGACGGACTACTGCAGAAAATACACTTGTCTTGGCATTTTTTCCCATCTTTTTCACAGTTATTTTAAAAGTTCTGGTTTCATGTACCCAGACTTCTGAGTCACGCGGGATACGTTTCTAGATTAAAGCATTTAGTAGATGAAAAATGTTACACATGGCACATACATGCGTATGTGTTAGTTCAATACAACACTGTGTGTGTTTGTGTTAGTTAACATTGGCCAGATGTGAAAGATCAGGTTCAGATTTGATTCCCAAAACCAAATGATTTCTCCATCTGTTCATAACTGACAAAATAAATGTGGTAATATTGTTATTACACCACATTATTACTACTTCAGTTCCTGACATACGTGGCCAGATCGTAGCTGTGGGTTTCAGTCATATCATGAGCACACGTGAGGTCCTGGATTCCTGGATCCAAGGTCTTTATTGTTGCTGAGGCTTTAAATCAGCCATAAATAGATTCAAAAGTTCTCTCAAATCTGAGTTTTGGCCTGAAGGAAAAGGCTGCTGTAGAATACATAATTTTATGCACCCAAAACTTTTTGCAGCTCCTTCTTTGTTTCACAACACTTCACTGTTTCATTGATTTTCCTCTAAAACCTGCATCACACCACAGCACACAAATTACAAACTTCTTCTTCTTCATCCTAGCGTTTGTCCCGCATAGCAGGGTCCGCTCTTCTGCAAATCCGTCTCCATTTGGCACGATCGAGGGCATCTTCTGGGGCGGCATTGACGATCTTCATGTCTTCCTTTATTCTATCCATCCACCGCTTCTTCGGCCTGCCGCGTGGACGGTGTCCGCCAGGGTCGAGTCTCA
>VUQR01012300.1:32973-55686 GCA_015108515.1 Hemichromis elongatus
TTATTCTATCCATCCACCGCTTCTTCGGCCTGCCGCGTGGACGGTGTCCGCCAGGGTCGAGTCTCATAGCCGTTCTTACCACCGAGTTGTCATCTGCGCGCACGACATGTCCGTACCACTGTAGCCGTGCCTCGCGCATTTTCTCCATGATTGGCGCGATGCCAAGGCGCTTTCTGATGTCTTCGTTCATGAGCACACAAATTACAAACAGTGGCAGCAAAAAGAAGTACTACGTCTGCACACAGAAAGTATTTTGACTCTGTGTTTGCGGATCCTTTCTGCTCGTCACATGAGCCTTTTCATAAGATTCACCCGGCTGTGAGATCAAATTATGATGTTTTCAGCTTGCAGATGAATTTCTTTGACTGACATATCCAAAAATGATCGGACCCTCTCAAATTCACCTGTGGTCCCACCGCTACAGGCAAAACCTTTTTTTTTTTCAATAAACTTACAAGCTGTTCTGAAAAAACTAAACTTGGAAGCAAAGGGTTGAATTTTTATTGTACTGTCTTCAGCAGCCCCTTGTTTTTTTATGTTTTCTATGAAAATGGGACATGGGTGCAATAATATATTATATGTACAATCACACAGTATACACAGTATATAAGACAGAATTCCTACAGCTCTAAAGAGTCTGAAGGTCAGTATAACCAACTTTATTCTTCAATGCCACCTGAAAGCTTTCTATCTTTTCTTTCTTTAATTAATCAAAGAGAAAGGTTCTCCATACTTCCTGAAGGACATTGTTAAGCTCTGTGAATCTTGGCTGCTTTTTGTTCTACTCTGACACGATGATCCTTCTTCATCAGTGTTAATTCCATTACTGATAATGTTCAATTCTATGTTTATCTATCCAGGTATGCTTTAACAGCACTGATACTGTATTTTGGATCATTGTCATGTTGTCAATTATTGCTTTCCAGATGGTGTTACATGATGGATCAAAGTCTGATGTCGCTGGTTCTGCCTTCATAATTCCATCAGTTTTAACAAGATTCCCAGCATCACTGGTTGAATTGCATGAAAGAGCTTTCACAGATAGCTGTTGACACTCCCTTTTTACCTCCCTCCTGCCCTCCTCACGGATGCAGCTTGCTAACTGTGCCTGCTAGCATCATCTTGCAGCTGAGTACTACACTGTCCCACCTTTGGTGCTGAAAGTCCCAGCACCAAAATCCAACATGGAGGTGACCATTCTGTCATTCCACCCAATGAAAAGCAATGGGTGATATGACAGATGTTATTTCCACCCTTTAGTACCAAAATGTTGTCATGCTATCTGTTCTAGCTGAAGCAATGAACGTCCAAATATGGAAAGCGGATTAAAACTAGCTTAAAGGCTCTAGTTAGCATGTGTTGCTATCACATAAACTAATATTATCAGCATGTTTTAGGTCAAATGACAATGTGAAACAAAACTAATATAAAAATACCTATCAGAGAATAAGTGACATTTACAATAGCAAACTCTTCTACCAACGTTGTGTTTAGTCAACAAGGTCAGCACAGACACAAGCTGCCAGAGAACCAGATTTTATTACTGGAGCTAAACCTGAACTGGAAAAGTCGGCAGTGAGATCAGAGTGGCAGGGTCCGCCTCAGGTGGCTATTAAAATGAGTCCAGTGTGTTCGCACTCGGAGCCCAATCATGCCTCATGCTGCCTACATGGGATAATTGGCTCTACACCCTGCATGGGCACCGACACACTAACCTGTCAAATGCATTTTGTTCGATTTTTTTACTGAGTTTGTAATAGAAGATACAGTTTTTCCTTAACCTTGAATGCTCCTTTGTTAAAAAAGCGCAAAGCCAATAGAGCAGCACCTACCTGGTGGAGAAAAGTACCAATCAATTGACAAGGACAAAAGCGAATAATGCCACAGAAGCACCATATCCACTTAACGTCGGCCATGACGGAGAAGTGAATGACCTAGAGAGGATGATGCGCCCAGCTGCTGTTTGTAGCACTCCAGCTGTTTATATGAGTTTCTGTGTCAGTGTCTGTGCGTGTTTGTGTTTGTGTGTGCATCTGGACAAATGCTCAGTGATATTCACACCCCTGCCTGGCCTAAATTCCCCTTGAACTTAGCGCATCTGTGCACAATCCTTCCCTCCCACTGAATGTATTAGGATTTAGGATCCTGCTGATGCCTCTGGCTTCTCTCCAGAAGGAGCCACAGCGTCGCCCCTCCATCACTCTGTCATTGTTATTCTGTAGTGCTGTTCTCATTGCCCGCCACCTCTGGGCCCTGCAGATCAATAGAGGAGCAGACCAAATCACTAACACACTGCGAATGAGAAATGAAACTGCTTATTGAAAAACATTTTGTCTCACAGGCGAAGCCACGCAATTAATTTAGCACTAATTCATAAAACAATAGGTCGTCCTGAGGGGGAGAGCCTCCAGACAATTACTTCTTCATAGCAGTGGTCAAACAGCTCACAAGTCTGCTGTTTGCTCACTGGGAGGGATAAACCGTGGCTTTGTGCTGCTGACGAACATCAGAATGCAAATCAGCAGGATGATACAACGGGAGCGCATGAAACAGGCACGGCTGCTGCAGAATTTAAAGAAGCGCTGTAATCCCTATTCATCACTAAGCACACTGCTCCGGGCCCTCAGATTAGCGCTCGTGGTTTACTGTAGTGAACCTGCACACGGTGCTAAAGTCTGAGAGCGTGGGCTTCAGCAGAAGTTTGACTTCTAAAGCTGGATTGACCTTGGCCTGAATGCTAACTCCACATAGTCCAGCAGCTTTTGAGAGCTGAATAAAATGGAGATACTTGAAAGGGGGGGGGACTGATGCCAACAAAGCCAAACGCTGGTTTTAGAGACTTGTCTCACAGCCTTGATTGTGGCAGTGACTAAAAGCACCACTGTAAGAAATGCGGGAGCCGCATGTGTTAAAGGAGCAGTATAAGCTGCTGCAGATGAGCTAGTTGTCAAGGCAGTTGCAGAAAAGTGGCAAGACGCAAGACTAAGGTTTTTGTTGGCCAGCAGATGGCAATGAGTCTCCTACTGGTTGTTCCTTCAAAAGCAGTGGATTCAGCAGTGCATTATTCATTTAAGACTGAACTGAAGCCATGCTGCCGTCTATTCTTCCACTAGTATTCTACTGATCTGCCACCTCCAAACAGCGTTCCAACAGCCTCTTAACACAAGTCAACATACAGACTAGAAACTAAATCCACAAATGGCCATGGACAAAGAGTCAGAGTCAACAGAAAACCCCAGCTAATGGCCCCCAACTTCTTCAAACAAAATATCCAAAAGGGCTTAATTATAACATCTTGAGTATATCACAGTATAACTCCTTATAAGTTCTTATACCATGCTGAGTACAGCTGATCTGTCGGCCTTGGAAGCTAACCAGGGTAGGATTTGGATGGGAGACCACCTGAGAATACTGGCTGGGTGTAGCAGAGCAGGTCCTAACTGTAAGGTTGGTAGTTCAATTCATGGCTGCTCCTGTGTGTGCTAAAGTATCCCTGAGCAAAATACTGAACCCTGAATTGCTTCTGTTGTAGTTATTATAGTTTGATTGTTATACAGAAAAAACATTTGTATGGGTGAATAAGATGTGCTGTATAAAATGTTCCAGCAGAAAAGCAAACCTATCTACTTCCTGTATTCTGCGGTGTTTCCAGTGTACCATTCATATTTGTGAATGTCCACCAAGGTCTTTATGTCTCAGCTCATCTGACCATTTCCCCAGTGAAAATAAACTAGACCAATAAAATTGATATATTTCTGCGTATTTTTTGACTTCCTCGATCTGCTCATCGCTGCTCAGTTTGTCTTTGAGGATCATGTGACTCTGGGGTGGAGCTGAGGAAGCCCAGCGATTATAATGCGATTCATCTGAACGATTCATCAAGAATTTCCAAGTTTTAACAACTTCAATTGAAACGCGGCATTGGTAAACAGATTTTATCAGTTAAAGAGATGACTGGTTGCTATTCTGCCATCTGCTGGTTAGAGTATTAGTTTCACTCTGGGGGGGGGGGTGTCTTAGTAGATCATGTGACTCTGGGGCGGCGTTGAGGAAACCTATCCAGCTGGCAGGTAGGTTCCTGAACTAATTTGCACAGACTCATTCCTCAATCATCCAAGCACACACAACAGATCTGCTCACTTTTCTGCTTTTGTCCTTTGTAAATAAAGCACTTAATATACTTGTGTGGGCTCCTCCTTTCGTTGTAAGCTGGAGCCGCTTGAAACAACACAGGGGTTCATCCTTAGTTTGTTATCACTAAGCTGCCGGCACATTTGGGAGAAGCTCCACACAGAGCCTGCAAGTTGGGTTTCGGCTCATAATTCTTGTTGCAAGATAAACAAATATTAGAAGTGAGACTGCACGTTTAGCTTGATGTAAGCTATTTAGCCTCGTATCTTGCTCTTTAATCGAACATGGATAGTTGTTATAGTGAACAAATGAATACTTTGTAATACTGATCTTAATCTGATCCTAATAAGGTTTAGTACTGTATCCAATCTAGAAAAAAATTTGATTGATAACAGGAAACTAATAAAGATGTTTCAACACTGGGTGAGGGCGATTGATTAATTCATGCTTCCAAAGGTGAATAATGAATAATAATAATAATGTTCTGGCATCTTCAACCCGTGACTAATTCAATCTGATTGGCAGATTAGGCTAATATATAAAAATGGACAAATTAAGACTATTAGCTGATGACACAAAGACACACTCAGTAATAAGAAAATGACGTCCCAAAACCCCTTGCACCCTGAAAACTTCCCCTTTTTCCTTCATGTACCCTGCGATGCATTCAAGGTGCAGATGTCAGAGCTGCATTCACTGTTCTTTAGCCTCAAACAATGGCTAGCACCACAGAGGAGTTGTTGTATTTCCTAGAGAGAACATTAGCATGTGACTCTCTCATAAATAGAGAAAGAAGTAAGCAGGAAACATGGAGAGGAAGATCAGTTTTCAGAGGTATGGACTTTTCAGTCATTTTTAATAAAATGGAAATTTAAAACTTATAAAGCACTAAGTCATTTTAGAGGCTTTTGTTTTTCTACTGGACATTGGATAAACAAAACGTGATGTTATTGTTATAGTTTTGTTTCATATTATGAAAAAAATTATAATAATTTTATGTTATAGGTTATTCACAGGTCGCATGAAACTCATGACATCAGGAAGTCTAGTACAGCATGGGGCATTGCAGGGTGCTCTAGTTAGGTTGCAGTACTGTGGTGAAGTTTATAGGAATATATGATGTTGGGCTGATGCAAAGAAGGTGTGGTGTTCATGGTCAGTGGGTGATTACATTAACTCACCAGATATTACCTGTCATATTAGCTTTATACTGCCTTAGGGTCAAAAATTACTCATGCAGGGTATCTAACATGTGGTTATATTTGGGTGAATTCAGTAGGATAATCCACAATGAGCAGCAGCTGTCAGAGCAGCAACATGAGAAAAGCTCTACTGGAGCTCACAATTATTATGTGACTTAATTGTCTGTAATTATTTTCTTTACACTGTACCATTACACTCAACCTTAGGGTTCCCCCAGATGACAAATCCCAGTTTAACCCCTGCTGACAACACGCCAACAAAACCCTGGACAGCAAAACAGTCATCAGACCCCCTCACTGAAGGCATCTGGGTTACAGATTTTCCTTTCATTTTTTTACGTTTGTATATCCAACAGTATTACAAGTACTATGTATGTATGACGGTTGTTATACGAGGGCAGCAAAGCTGTCAGAAAGAGTCTACTAGTATTAGTGGTAATAGCAGTACAGTATGTAGGACATGTACAGTGATCTATTCAGTGTAAGTCTCTTCTTGTATTCCACTGAGCATTTCTGTTCTCAGCATTTGGGAGGGAGTATGGGTAAATACATCAAAGATGACATCACTCACAGCATCACACCCTCAAACGGTTCAGAAAGACCTCTTATGACCTGATAGTGGAAAAATGTGCTAGCACTCAGAGAATAGCATACTTTAAGACCAGAAAAAGATAAACAGCAGCAAGAGCAGGAACACAGACGCAACAGTAGAATGCACATTTACTGGATGTGACTGCAGTTTCTTCTAAAACTACAGTAAATAAACTCTGATGTTCTCATGTATACAGCAACACATGGATATGTTTATTCATGTTTTGGTCATGTATTCATATCTTGCTCATATTTTGTTAAATTGACCTTACAGATTTAAAATAAAACTTAGCTAGCAAGGACAGATTATGAGACAATGGGCACAGACACATACAAAAAACCCTATTTTAACTTCACTGATTATTTTGCATATTTGTGTGGTTGTTTCGCTCCTCTGTGGCTCTCCTCCACAGCACCCCTCTAATCTTGTCTCCCTCCCCTCATCCTCAACCGATTTCAGCAGATGGCCTGAGCCTGGTTCTGCTGGAGGTTTCTTCCTGTGAAAAAGGAGTTTTTGCTTCCCTCTGTTGCCAAGCGCTGACCCATAGGGGGTTGTCTAATTGTTGAGTTTTTTCCCTGTTATTTTTGGGTCTTTATCTTACAACATAAAGCACTTTGAGCTATTTGTCTATTTTTGCTTTCATTCTGTCAAATAGTTTCCTCGTAACAAGGTGGGATAAACAGAAAGACAGAGACGTTTGGACAGCAGTATATGGCTTTTCCACAGCAGAAGGCAGATAGTTTAAGGAAAATCTTTCAAATTATCCCTGAAAATGAACTACGGGGCTAGATCCTCAACATCCCTGTAAGCCTATTCATTTCTCCATTCCAGTCATTGAAAGATAAATTAAAAATGGTGTGAATTAAGATTCCACTGGCTGGAGGTAGTGCACATTTCTGCACTGCACTGCATCTCAAACAGTTTTCCATTTGAGAGGAAAGAAGCGTTTGGTAGCAGTAAACTGTTGAATGACAAAGTGCTTTATCTGGTGCTAGATAAGGGAAGGTTGCAGCCTCCTGCAGATAGCAACGCAGCCACTGAGGATGAAAGACATCCTTTGTTGGCAGCCCAGATTTAGCAAGGGAGCCTGTCAACAAAGCCGCCTTTGCTAGCTCTCTGCATCAGGAAGAAAAAAAAAGATTGTCATACGGCCACCTCAATCATCTGTGGTCGTATTGTGCTGAGGTATGTGTGCAGAAGTTGTCCCTGCTAACCTAACAAAGGTAAATATAATTATTTATAGATTTTAACCTTAACATTTCCATCACTGTTAATGTAAAAAAAAAAAAATCATGTTAAAAAAAAAGACAATTTTAGCAGAAATGTCTGAACTCTGAAAATACAAAACTATGCTGTGATAACAGTCATGTTCGTGTCCAGCATGACTGATGGGGCAACAAAGAAGCTTTGCTAAAAGGAGACTCCTCCCCCTCACAAGAGCTCAGGTTTAGGTGTGCCAGATACAGAGCAGATGTCAACCTAACCCATTACCCTAACCCTACACTGTAACACATGACTGCAAATCGAGTAGGCGGTTAGGGTTAGAGTGCTTTACATAACTTAGCATTTATGTAAAGCACTTAGTGAATTATTATTGAAATTGATAAAATACCTTGAGAATACAGTAACAATCTGATACAGTCTTCTTCTCTTTAAAAAGTAATCTATTAACAAGACACTCGTCAGCACACATGTGGGCCCCAGTTCCCTTCGTCAGTTTTTGTTCATTATCTCACGCCACCTCTCTCGCTCACAGCATGTTGGGTGCAGGTTCTGTTAAGGTTTTCTTTTTTCGTGTTAGCTCCAATGTTATTTGTGAGGTTAGTTAAAAAGGTACAGAGTTCATCTTCAGCTGTTTATTAGAGGGTGGATAACGAGGTGGCTGTAACTGCAGAGGTTGAGCAGGTCTCCTACTATTTGGAAGGTTGGTGGTTCAATCCCTGGCTGCTCCAGTTTGCATGGCTATCCAGTGCATCCATGTGGGTGTGAATGTTAGATAGAAAGCATTTAGGGTCACTCAGGTAGAGTGGAAACGCGCTATAGAAGAAAGAAAGATTAATGTCACGCAGCTCAGAGAGGACCTATTGTGCTTTCCCATATTTCCTGATATATGTATACTGTTACAGTGCTGCACCATCCAGAGCTAAAGATTCAACTGTGATCAGTGTACGCACAACTAATTCCTTTGAGCCAAAAGCTCAGGCTTCACAACTTTCCATTGATGGTTGATGAGAGGAGGTGAGAACAAACGAAAAACAAACAGACAAACAAATAAAGTCCGAACTAATCAAAGAGCTCAGTGGCCAGCTGTTTTGAAGGAAGCCCAAATGTGTGGTGTGATAAGTGACGGGAGCTTTAGAACATGTTAAAGAACCTTTTGGATCAGACAGTCTGGAGATATAAATTGGAGCATGCTGATTATAACCCCTGTGCCTAAAAACTACTTCAGCTGTGATTTATTTAGCTGAGTATGATGACTGCACTTTTATAATCCAGTGTATGCAACCTAACACATACATCAAGTTAAATTTAACTTGCTGCTTAATTAGCAGTCCATTTATTCAGTGCTTTGCCGTCCTGTCAGCACACGTTGCAGCGATGATTAAATACTCAGACTGACAGTTTTCTGTTGTGTTCCGCACATTTCAGGAGTGCAGCGTTCTGGGAACACCAACACACATCATCTCTGTTTATGCTTGTTGCTTTGATTTAAATGAGATTTGAATGAGGAGACAGAGCATGCCGCCACCATCATTCAAGGGTGATTAGATACTTTAATATAGGCACCAGCTGCTACACACCATTTAATCACCAGTATCAACACGAGCGGAGCGCCTCCAGCTCTCATGTGCTGCTGAGCACCTCCCTGCTTTCACTACTCCTCACTGACACGCACATCGAAACGTGCATTTAAAAACTCTCTCGATTCACTGGATTACAGTCTCATAATCCCCATTTTTCAGTTTTCAGTGTTTACAGCAGTCTGGAAGAATCTGAACTACAGCATGAACCTTCACTGGTAGATCCATACAGGTTAAAGGTTCCCAGAGATGCACCTGCACATATAAAATATACAAACCAACCCTGTGGTTTGTCTCGGGACTCCAACATGCACGCAGGGTTGTCTTGAGAACACCATCTGACCATTTTATGCAGTCAAATTTAGTAGTTTTACAAATCCACAAAGGCCACAAAGTCGAGCTTAGCAGCGATCTGTCAGATCAGCCGCATTAGCTGATGGCTCGGCGGATACTCTTTTATCTGATTAGCAAATCTCATATAAGGTGTGACTAAAACTGCTTTAGCCTGCCCACAGTTGCTGCAAGCCGCTTTGCATTCCAGCTCCACCTATATGCTACATATAGTTAGGTATCCCATTTTTATCTTCGTCTTTGACGCTAATGGGTACTGCAATACTCAAAAGAAACCTCATGTTGTGCTGGCAATGACTGTTTACTGAGGTTGCAGATGAACGGCTCAGCAGGGTTGTGTTCCTCTAGACTTCTGTACAGCCAGGTTTCTTTTTGCAATCAGTGGAGTTTCCCCCTGCTGACAATTTAAAAGAAAGCAGGTTTAGAGCCATTCTCGATTGGCTCCACTTAACAGTATGTGAGAACCAGTCTGGCACAGGCTGCTGTCACTGATGTCTGCTCTGTTCTGAGATCCTGCTGCAGTTTTCCCGTCTCCTTGGCTTTCCAAAAGACAGGGGAGAACGTTCCACCTCTCTATCAGGCAAAGGTTTATGTAACAGCAGGGAGGTGTCAGAACACATCCATGTGGCCAAATATTAATTACTCGTTTGCACAACAGTGGCCCTGAATTAAATGGTTGTCTTACAAGATATATTGAGATTTTAGCACAGTAAACACTTTAAAATATCTGTTCTGTACTCTGCGGCTGCTGATTGATGTTTAGGCCGGTGGCTGCAGGTCAGCATTTCAGCAGGTCAGAGGGCTACGCTGGCGTTTGGTCTGCCACCTGCACTGAACTGCAACAGATGACCAGTCCGTCACTTTTAGCATTTTTCACCCCAACGTCGATGCAAACACATGATTTTCACATGATGGGAAGTTTTATGCCTCTAAAAAAAAAACAAATATGTTTTAAAGAGATTGTGACATTAGTTTATGTATTCGCACACACACACGCACACACACACACACGAGTTAATACCCAAGAAAAGTATCATTGTTTCAAAGTAGTTGAACTCATAGTTCTCATAGTTCAAACAGCATAAATGATGTTAGTATATAAATACCACAGTAAGAGAGCAGCAGCAGGAGCAGAGGCAGCAGTATCTATAAAGGCACACACTGCTGGATTTTTACCGTTAGACTGCTACAAACCAAATGCTTCCAAGCTTCGAGTGCTTAAATAAACATGTTAAGAGTTTTCATAAAGAAACAGTTGAAAGATCGTGACTCAGTGAAAAATCTGTTTCGACAAAGCTGCACACAGACAACGCTTTCCTTAAATGTGCCATGTGGTCTAAAAATAGCCATAATAATAGTGGGGTTTATTTGCACTGAGACAGAAACAAGTGCATTATGTTCCACCGGGCTCCACAGATGAGTTCTTCAAAATATTTGGTTGGTATTTTTTTGTTCTTTTCATCTCCTGTTTAATAGGATAGTAAAAGATGCCCAGTGAACGGCACCAGGTTAGAGCTAAAACCCAGGCTGCTGCATTACATGTAGTCATAACCTATGGATTCCCCAGTGCATCTAGTATGAGTTTACATGAGAATGTTGGACAAGGTGCTTCGGCATAGAATAAAGTGCCGTCTGACTGTGTGACTAAGGCTTGTAGTAAAAGCTGCTCTGACTGCTGAGATAGAGTACAAAAGTACTATATACTGTAAGTACCAGTCCATTTACTAAAACAGAGCCCTGCACTCTACTTAGTACCATTTCATATTTCACTACAGTCAGATTAAGTATTTTCCAGCCCAATCACTATAATCAGAGATTTTCAATGTAAACATATGACCTTTAACAAGAAGGTCAGTGGGGAACCAATTCATTAGCAGTGAAGTGATGTATGAGTCTAAGTCGCAGCCTGCACTCCAATAACTAAGACATATTGTTCCCAAGTCTCTATTCAGTTCCTGGTTAAAAATGTCACGGCCCCTCTGAGGGCCTCCTTGGTCCATGGATGGAGTTGAACTGCTGCAAAAAGCTTTGGATTCTCACAAAGATGCACAAGTACAGACTCGCACACGGTGACCTTGCCATGACCCCTGTCTCTACCAACCGCTGTGAAAGCAGCATCCAAACTTAGACAAGGAAAGCACAATAATATGTCATGGAGATGAGCTGATATTTTTCAAAGGTCAGAAAGCATGATTTTATTTCTTCTTTCTTCTCCCGCACATGTGCTCATTTATTAAGAGTAATATTTAGCCTGACATTTCAGCCTGACATCGATTCATTTGGCCCGGTGTGAGACAAGCACTGAAGGAAAGGCACACAGAGGTGGACTCCTGTCTCGCCATGAAGATGTCTTTGGTTCGTCAATCTGTCCAATAATCTGGACACGGCTTCATTTTTCTCTGATTTTCTGCACTTGTGTTGTTTGTCACACTTTTGGACCACCACGGAAATTTCATTATTAGTCTTCATCGTTTGGTGAATGTAACTGAGAAGGTCAAACACTGTATGACAGACAGAATTTCAGCCGATTAAAGAGTGATTAAATGTAATCCATCATTCCACATGCATGAGACTGTGATTTGTATTTATTTTCCCGATTAAACTTGATACAACTTTAAAAGGAACACTGTCCTCTGCAGTGTTGGTTTTAACACTTTCTAAAATGAGATGTTAGAGTACACAGATCATCTTTTGTTGTGGCATGTAACCACGTGTTCATTTTACAATTCAGCTAACCAGTTATTCCTCAGCTAAATTCAGCCGTGTGCTCGGGGAATGAAGCTAATCCTGCAGTTGTGTCAGTTCTATACCGTCTATGCAAGTCAAGGTCAGTGAAGGCAGCATTACACAAGTATTTTGCATGATATTGTGCCAGGGTGACAATAAGGCTACCAGTTATTAAAGAGATCTATTTCAAACTTTTAAGAAGCATCATCCAAACAAACTATAACACTAATGTTGAGTAATTATTAGGAATTGCTCCGTTTATTATTATTATTATTATTATTCAGGCAAAACAAGAGGCTTTTTGAGGACTTTAACATGCTCAAAAACTCATGAGAGTTTGCACAGGTGTCAGGTCTGGTGAAAATTATGTATTTTAATGGTTTTACATATGGGCGGTGCAAAATGGCTCTGGAGCGCCACCTATACGTTGTTAAATGAAGTCATATGAACACCTACTTTATGCTACATGGATGAAGTTTGGAACACATGTGTAACATGCCAAGACAAACAAAAAAGTCAGTGAGCCCATCGATGCAGCGCCACCTAGTGAGAATAGGAAAGGTCATGTTCTACACTTTGGGGAACAGTCTAGAGGTGGGTGACCCAAGCAACCTCAAATTTGTCCAGAAGAGCCTTAAGGAGTTGGTCCTGGATTAAATTGGAATGCTTGAGTTTTCGTGAAAAGGCGTGAGCCCCGCAACATGGCGAACATCAATGTCCCGCCGTGAAGAACGAAATCTTTGAAACTCAAAGAAATCATGTCTGCTGCCCAACTTTACAGGTGTGATAACACCCCTGCCCCCTGAACAGATTGATGTGCCCACTGTCAGGAATAGTCAGAGCGCCACCTAGTGGGAACAGGAATGTATACTTTGATGTACTGCACCTCAGAGGTTAATCAGATCCACCTGAAAAGTGTTGAGAATAAACATCAGTCCCTCATGATGCAGTTGTGAGTTTATATTGAACGGCGCACCCTGGTGGTGAAGCAATTTGCCATGAAAGAGGAAGTAGCTTCTGAGGGGCTTGGAAAGCTAGAAAACTCTTGATATCTGGCACAGACCTCCCATGTGAGGAAGGCTTTCTTCTAATATGCCTGTTTTCATGGAATACTGCAAAATGGCGCCATAACAATCTCTACAAAATGTCAAAAGACCAGCCCCTGCCCTATGTTTTATCTATGAGTCTGAAATTTGGCTAACTTATGTAAGATATCAAAATGAACAAGAAAGTCTCTTGGAACAATATCCCAAATCCAACCGGATGTCAGCCATTTTTAATTAAACATGTAATTTTAGTAACATTTTCCTCCGTTTTGAGGCCGCATACTTTAACAAACTTTCTTTACATCTACATGGTCTTCGGTGAATGGAATCTTTCTTGAAAAGGGTTGGTCATGGCGGCACGTGGGCTTTCAATCACTCACCAATGAGCACGAAACTGCTGTCACTCAAAGACACAATGTCTCCAAACTTCACAGGCATGATGCCCCTTTGTCAGCAATGGTTAGACCTCCAGCTAGTGGGAAGAGGAAATGCAAAGTAGGATATAATCATCATTGAACCAGATAAAATTTTAGCTCGTGGTTCTACACATGAAACTGATCAGTGTGACATCAGATCAGACCTGCTGGCTATAGGTGTTGGGCGTGGCTCGACGCGCCGCGGTGCAAGGGCCCTCTCAACACTGCTTGCAGCTTTAATTATTATTGTTATTAGGCCAGTGGTTTGAGATTGAAATGCCACAGGAAAAACTCTCTCCACAGCTACAATTTGGCATTTCCAACAAATCTAACAAGCACTGTGAAAGAAATGAATTTAAAGAATTTATCTAAATGTACAACTATGACATAACTAACACGATTGTCTTTGTGAATGTTTTTTGGCACAAACTACCCTTTGCTAGGACCTGCTCCTGTTACACTGAACAAGGTCTGAGGATTACATCAGTTTAACAGGCTTTGCATCACTTGAGCCAGTTGCCTCACATATGTGCCTCCAGTCACACTGAGATATTGATGTGGATGACACTTCTCCCAAAGTGGGCTAAATTTTCCTTAAGGACAAGAAATTATTTTTTTACCTTGTAAATGCTGTTTAGATGGAATCAGGGGCTGATATGAAGGATGAAATATTAAGCTTACTCTGCTGCTGTGTGAATGTATAGGATGTGCCCTCATAAACATGAAAAGCATAAAGCCCAAATACAGTCACGGCCAAAAGCTTTGGCACACTTTGCTCTTGACTTTTTACCTATTGTTTACATGTCTATGATATAGTCAAGAACTATCCAAAGGCTTTCATAATTTTCAACAACTTTATTGGCAAATAAAAATCACGGCTGTACAGATCCACCATTACAGTCTGTCTGCCGGCCTGACTAGCTACCAGCTGCTATAACCGACTATCATTTCCCTCACAATGCCAAAAATCCCATTAAGGTAATTTGTCCCCTGTCAGTAATGAAAAACATGTGCATGCTGGATAACAATAGCTTTTTGGAACTTATCATGGGACAGAGACTTGATTTGGGGCAGGAAGATGCTCTAAACAAAGGACTCGTGCTGTTACTCTAATGAAGACAGACTTCTGGGGCACAATGGCTGGACAGCATTTGCATTTCTATCCCACCTAAAGCTTAAAAGTTAGAAAATTTGTCACACATTCCTTTTGTTGGCTCTAATAAAACACTGCACCCTCTAAAGACCAGTGGGGTTTCAGACATTTAGTTTTACTTTACCTAAAATCTGCAAGGGTAATGAGCAATCTGCATGACTGCCTGCCTAACTCGCAAAACCCACAATATAACCATCAGGCTGATTCACAGTTATATGCTGTTCCATTAGCCTTCTTATGTCTCCTTTCCTAGAATCACCTTCCTCAATCATTTCTTCCCGTGCACAGTCAGGGCCCATTTCCTGCCTGGACACACCAAAAACACAGAACCTTGGGGGCATATGGGGGAGCTCCACAGCCTTCAACATGATGGATGCAACATCACATCCAACACTATTATCACGGCATGCTTCACAACGGAGGCCCACCAGGCTGGCTTCGCATTTCCATTTGCATTTTAATACCTCAGCAATATTTAATCCATTAGGTTACCTTCAGGGCCGATTAGTGAAGGGTTAATTAAAGACGTGATTAGACCACTCAAAATGTATAACGAGATGCTATTCCTGCCCCTTTGCTAACACTTGCGGCGTCATGCTGACCATGATGGCTAAAAGGACTCTAAATGTCCTCAATACTGTATCGCCCACAATTACCTCGTGAGCCCTGAGGTTTTTGCAAGTCATAGTACAGGAAGCCAATCTAATTTACAGAGATAGCGCTAATTCTCATATGCAGGGGAGTGGAAAGTTATACCAAGTAAAATTAAACTACTCTTCAATAGGGACTCTTCTCCAGAGGGGAACTGAGTGAGCTGAGTGAGCACATGGAGGGTTAACAGTGTTTCGGCTCACTTTCAGCTCAGCCGGCATCCTCAGAATGGGAGAATTTTTGACCCCAACCCTCGCAGGAGAAGACGCAAAGATTAGCCGGCAGCTGTGACAAATCAGATGGATGGAACCAAACAAACATGGCCAGTGGCAACAACTTCAACTGTGACAGTCAGTCAGCCAGGATTAGCCCTACAGCGGGAGTCATATAGAGGCAAACACATGCACAGCACTCAAAGTTAATGAGTTGACTGAAGCCAGAGAGCTATTCACTAAAATTGGGCTCATGAAATAGGGCAGAGGATCATCACGTGTGCATCCTAATCTTAACCCGCTGCGAGGTTGCTGACCCTGACAAGCATGTTGGGCCAGTGATGGATGTTCTGGAGCTTTGATTTGTCCCTCCTCACCTTCACTGTCACTTATTAGATCCAGAAAATTCAAATTAGGTCAAGGGGGGTGAAAGCCTGATTGGAGCTCAGACAGGACAAGCAATCTGCAACCACCATGACTTACTGTAACAGGAGACATGTCAATCATGTAGCTGCAACCCAAAGCCTACTGCTCTCCCAGTCTCAGTGGTGCGTTCACGCAGCTCTTGTCAACTCATAAATTCAGATATGTCCTGTTATAAATGCCAAGTGTCATAGTATCCAAGTCTGTGCTGGCATTAAGTTTTAGGCGTATCATACTTTTAAGGAAAAAGCCACTAAGCCACATTCAGTGAATGAAGATAGCAACATAAGCATACGCAACCTTTAATTCACAACACTGGAGTTTCTTGAATGAAAAAAAAGAAAAAAAACACTTTTTTTGGTCTTAAAAAATGTTACGATTAATAAAGTATATCTGATTCTGATACAAGTCAGCTATAAATGTATCTGCTGAAAATTCAGCGAGTTCTCTTTATTGTAATTGCATTTAGACCACCTGTCACGTTAGCTAACGCTGGTTCATTGATCTTGTTGACAGATCACTAAAACAAATGGCAGCAGCCAATGATGCATCTAACTGCATCGATCTGTGTTTTTTAGCAGCAGGCAGCTGTCGATTAATCTATGGCACCCAAACACCAAACAGCAGACAGAACGAGTTAGCAACCAGCTGATAAATATTGTGGTAAAGATCAAAACAGTTTGCAATGATAAGCTTAGCCATTTAGCTGGATAGCTAAACAGGCAAAAGTTAGCTAACATGCTAGCCATCAGCTTTAAAGATTGTTTTACTGTCTTGTCAAAGTGTGTTGACGACTGAAAGCTAGGACTACCATTTACAGCAGGGGTGTCCGACTCCAGGCCTGGAGGGCCGGTGTCCTGCAGGTTTTAGATCTCACCCTGGGTCAGCACACCTGAATCAAATGATTAGTTCATTATCAGGCCTCTGGAGAACTTCAAGACATGTTGAGGAGGTCATTTAGTCATTTAAATCAGCTGTGTTGGATCAAGGACACTTTAAAAACCTGCAGGACACCGGCCCTCCAGGCCTAGTGTTCGAGACCCCTGATTTACAGGGTGCCAACATCAACAAACCTTGGATTCAAGATTCAAGATTCTTTATTTGTCACATGCATAGCTATACAGGTACAACACGCAGTGAAATGTAAAGTATGTCCAGTCCAACTTCATCATATAACCAAATAAGTTTATGTACCAACAAGGATTAGAAGAGCTACAATAAAGCCCCAGTGATCCATCCATCAGAGAAAATTAGGACTGGATCTGCATCAGTGTGGAATTTTGGTCAGACGCTTAAACTCATTATTTAGCTTAAATTTGTAGCCTAGCTCTTAGGCCTAAGGCATTCCCAAATCTTAACTTGGAGCTAACAACAGTACTGCTAATTTGCAAAACTAAAAACATTGTGCACGCGCGCAAGCACACACACACACACACACGCACACACACACACACATGTTGTGTTTTCACAACTTGTGGGAACACCTCATTGACATAATGCTTTCCCTAGCCCCTTACCCTAACCCTAACCATCCAAAATGAATGCCTAACCCTGACCCTGACCCTTAACCTAACCATAACCTAATAGTAACCCTGACACTAAAAGTCTAAGGAGCTGTAAGGAAAAGGCGTCTGGACTTCGTTAGGTTGCTTGAAGACGTTTCACCTTTCATCCGAGAAGCTTCTTCTCATCCGAGAAGCTTCACTTCAGTTCACTGACACTAAAACCACATTTTGAGTCTCAAAAATGCCTTCTAATTCGTGGGGACGGGATTTTGGTCCCCACAAGGGCTGTCGGTCCCCACGAGAATAGTAAACTTCCGATTTTTGGTCCCCACAAAGATGGTAATACCCGTCCATATACAAACACGCACACACACACAAAACACTGTACAAGAATAAATGAGTAATCTTGGCTCTGTACTCCTCTCATTCTGGTGCATTCCTCAGCAGAACAGGAGTGCTGTTCCTTTGGCAATAACATTTTGATGTGGTGGACCCCAGTGTGTGGACACACACACACACACACACACAGGACCACTCAAGGGTATCTATCAATATCTTCCTCCAGCTCAGGGAGAAAAAAGGAAGAAAACAGAGTTGTGAGGTCACACAAGAAGCCGACATGTTGAAGTGATTTTCAAACACATCCAGAGGACTGATCTGGGCCTGCACTGGGATCTGGTGACTGGCCTCACGCTGATACACACCAAGGTGACATTGTTCAGGGCCACCTTTCAGATAACAAGGATTCATACTACAATGTTAAATATTTGTTCTTTATTTTTCTAATATGTGACTGATAAGAAACGAGTCCTTCAATGTTTAAATACTGTGATTTGAATATTTTGTGATAATCTTGCCTTAAGTGTACTAACACGGAGGAGCAAGAGAGGGAAAAGGGAGAGGAGATGAACCAGTAAAGGTTCCCAGACTGAGCTTCAAACCAGCTACTCACTCAGTTTTTACGACATGTATTATACACCTATATGCTGAAGCCTCGACCTTGGCAATCGCACCTGGTTCATTTCCCACTTTCCCTCTAATGTGGGCCATAATTTACAAAATGAACATAATTCTGTTTTAAATAAAACAATATGCACGACTGACTCAGTACTGAGGCATCGTCTCTTTATAACAGCTGACATTTTTAAAATGGAGGTTGCTGACAGCGTGTAATGAGGCTCGTATTAGAAGCACAGCAGGAGGAAATGTGTGAATTCCTGCCTGTGATTACTGACAGACAACTCTCTGAGCACTGCTCTGTATGTCTGAGTGCAACCTCACACCATTTCACTTCATAGGAGTATAAGAGAAAAAAGAAATGAACAAGACATCAAGTGTTTCTGCCAAAGCTCATCTCTCTTACTTAAGTTGCTAGTTAGTGTGCTGACTCTAAGCCACCAGCTGGAAATGTCTGTGAGACGCGACAGTGACAATGAGGGCCTGACAGCAGCTATCTGATCCACATTGTATCTGCAATCACAGACGTGCAGCGGCTGTCGCTCCTTTAAAAGTGGATGTTTCTGCTGGGAAGGCTTTTCCACACCTTCAGTTGTAAATATTTTGGATTTAACAAAATGCCTGTTTGTCTTTTAACTAATGATGTAATACATTTTAATATGATTATTTTACTGATAATATCCACAACATTAACCTTTCTTAACGAGCTTGCACACTAAGCACTAAAAGCAAATACAGTTCAGTGACCACAGACAGACACCTTGAGGTGACTGTTGTTGTGATTTGGTGCCAAATAAATAAAAGTGAACTGAACTGAATTAAAAACAGGTCAAAGGTGACTCAGACAGCTGGAGTCATGCTAATAGATGTGTGAGGCTGCACGCAGGTACATGCTAACAAATCAGATACAGGTTTTATACCAAACTTGAGAAACATGTTTACTGCTCTGCTCCAGAGTGATATGATCTGCCTAACACAACTATTTATATACAACACAAACTATGTAATCACAAAACATGAGCATGTTATAACTATAAAAATGAACATCAGATACATTCGATGACATTATTGTTAGTTATTTTGGAAAATGCAACCCCTCTGCAGCTCTTCGTGCATGCTGTTTACCTGCATGCAATCCAAGTCTGTTTGAAGTTGACACGGAGCTGAAATGGAGAGCCGTAAGCTTCCAGTACCAAAAATCATCGTCGCTGCCGACAGGCTCGGGTGGGTTTTGTAGAATAAGTGATGGTATAGATTTATCATCAAACTGATAATGCCGGCTCTGTTTGAACATGGGTTTCAAAACTACTACAGCATTATTATTATTATTGGCAACACAATAGGAAGGTTTCATCCTAAAATGACCTTATTTTGTCTTAAATCTTCACCTTTCATTTCTAATCACCGTGTTGTTACCACGTCAGATCTCTTACCTTGATTCCATGTGACCTCTACCCCTGCAGTCCTGCTGTGGGAGGGAACAGACTTCAGCTGAGCTTCTGATAATTTGATGGCCTTTATGTCAGGTGACATAGGTGGCAGGAAAGGTGGCGTTCCAGAGAAAGGTGAACTGAGCCGAGCTTTGGGCCACAAGCACCGGTATCATGCGGGCCCCATGCTGCATGCTGAAGTGCCTCCAAAGCATCTTCACCCATCTGCTGCTGTCATCAAAGGTCTTTTATCTCTGCTGATTCACAGGCTGATTGGTCCTAAAGCTTTTTATTTTTCACTCTTGGTCTCTCTGACTCAACACTTTATTGAATTCATGTCAAGGTTTACATCCACAACCATGTAGAACATTCATGCTGGTGGAAAGATAACCAGGCAGCTCTTTAATCAGCAGCCTTTTCTTTGTCATTTAAGAGGCTGTTATCAATACGTCACATTGATTGGAATCTGCAAGCTTCAGACAAAAATCATTTGAATCAGACTTTGCCGTTGCCGTTTTGCCTTCTGTGCATGTTAATGTTCTGCAGGGAAATGCTACAGGAAGGAAGCAATTCTTGTGATCTGGTTTTACAAGCTGCTAGTCTTCTGTTCTAGAGCAGTACAAGTACAAGCAACATACAAGTAATATATGCAAGAAGCAACGTTAATTTGATTCTATCTACAGGTAACTTCAGGGTAAAAGTGGGTGTTTAGACAAAAGCGGTTATTTCTATCATTTTTTTTTACATATCAGCTATTTGAACACGATAGGCTACACATGTACATGAATATAAACCAATGCACCAACAGTAACTGCACAGCTAATATACCCACAACAGTAGGACGTGGGCTGTAAGAGACCTTTGCAAGAGCTGCAATTGTACATGATATATCACTGGTGTTTGTTATATATTCCCAACAACATCCTCTTTCTTTGGCCAGTCAAACTCTTGGTTTAGGATCAGGGGACTGTCCAAAGAGCCAGTTTCTTGACTGAGGACAGCCACAGCTACATATCTGTGCTCTTGTGCTGACTGAGGCTTAGTGAGTTTGATTGATATCTTGGTCAAAAGGAAACATTCCTTGTGACCTGGTTTTACAAACGGCTGTTAAAGGCATTTGGCCGCCTTGGTGTAAAACATAAAAATGAGCAGGGTTGAATTCGTCTGGGTCTGCTTTACGTCTGCTCTGAATGCAGATGGAACATTAGAATTCCAGACTCACAGCGTGACAAACACAAATGAGAGCAGCGAGAATCGTGACATGCTCGCGCTGCTTCTTTTTTACATTCCTCTTTTACAAATACTGCACTGAATTCACAGGGATTTACATTCCCTGGAACTAATGACAGGGTTTGGCTTCTAATGGATTCTCCACAGACCTCTGGTAATTAAGAAACACATTTGTTGCATTAATTTTTGATCCCGACACCGAGCACATAAAATTATTCAGATCCAATTGGACAGAGAATAGATAATGAAGTTTGAATGTGACAAAGACAGAATGGAGAGCGACAAAGAGACAAGAGAACGGGAACAAAGAGAGCTAATGAGAAAATCGTTACTTTAGTGACAATGACAACTTCTGTCACCTAATCGAGAAGCTCTAACAGAACCTGACGCTTTGGTTAGGCTGAATATCGCGGACCATTTCTCTGACTATCAATTAGCTCACAACAATAAAAATCGCACAACGCACAAAGAAAGTCTGCAAAGAGACCATCCTGAAAAATCAAAGCCATCCACGGGCTCTTTCTGGCGAGTGCAGCACTTTTATCGCAGATTCACATTAAGCCAGTCGGGTCTCCGAATCCATTTCCATTAGAGGCCGAGGCGGGATAAGCGGACTCAGCCTCTTCTCAGAGCTTTCACCCATTTGCAACAACTCATGTGGGAGCAGAGGCTTCCATCCACGGTGGGAGATTTGAAAGCAGAACAGCGTTTTTTAGGAATAAAACTCTTTGAAGGCTGCCATCTTCTGTTCACATATTCCTGAAAAGCATCTTCTTGTGCCTCAGCATGATCATAATGTTTAAATATCACTTAATAATCTATTCTATGTGACACAAAAGCAATAAACACTGCAGGAAAGTGTTTATAGAGGCCGCAGCAGAGGAGCGTTGGTCCACAGATTTCTGTTTCTGTACGATAGATGGTCATGCACACTCTACCTACAGCTGGCTATGCACAATGAATGCAGATTTATGGCGCTTTGCATTGTTTTTACTTTTCAGATCTGCTCTTTATTTCTATCTTTTATACTGTCCATGGAAACAACTGCAGGCTAACCCAAACATCAGTCACCATGATCACCATTCAGCCCCGTCATGCGGATGTGGTCATGTCATTGCTGTCTGTGCTGTTTGAATCCCCCAGTCCTCGTCTATGTTAGACAGCTGTGCTACTGGACACCATGCAAAACAATAAACCCTGCATGAGCCTACAGGGACAGTACAGCAAAACGAAACCATGCGATGTCATTGCAGTGAGTTCAATAAGCATCTGCTGGTGCAAACAATAAGTTGTTTCCCTGTGCACTTAAAAAGCTGCACACTTTACATGTACAGTGATGCACTCTAATTATATAGTATTCCACTAATCTCACTGACCATTCAAAGCGCTTTTATTCTATACACTTCAAGGACTTTATCTACGTCCACAGCTGAATTCAAATCACCAATAACCTGACATGCTTGTCTTTGAACTGTAGGAGGAACCCAGAGTACTTAGAGGAAACACACACAGGGACAGGTGGAACATGTAAATCCCATTGATTCAAGATTCAAGATTCAAGATTCTTTATTTGTCACATGCAGGTTATACAGGTAAAACACGCAGGAAAGGGGGGGGGGGCACAATATATAAATATATATATAAATATATATACTATATACATCTTATATAACAACAACAGATATTTACAAGATATACAATCATAAGTCACGGTGTGTGTGTGTGTGGTGGGGGGGTTAGAGAGTCCTGTCTCAGTCACTTATGGATGCTGTGAGCGTGTGTGTGTGTGTGTGTGTGTGTGTGTGTGTGTGTGGGGGGGTGGGGGGGGGGCATTTTATGGTTGAGAGCGTGGATGGCTTGAGGATAGAAGCTCCTCTTGAGTCTTT